>JACTAT010000200.1:541107-803000 GCA_014526335.1 Chrysaora quinquecirrha
CTGAATGGAATTGGAAAATATCTGGGTAGCAAATGGATTTTACTAGTGTTTGAGATAGCTGTGCTGGATTTGTGTGTGATGCTTGCTTTGAGACGGAAGCATCAATCCTGCCTGCTCGATGTCGGAAAAATGCTCTTCCTTTAGACTGGCTTCTTGTGTCCTTTTCGATTTCATTAATATCAGTTTCACTGATGCTTATGTTAGTTTGGGAACATATCTTTATCAACTGATGATATTCAAGTGTGAGATTTTTCTCTTCAAACAAATCTGGTATAGTAAGGATGTTCCTGCTTTTGAGGATGAAGGAGTCTGCATATGGCTTTACCAAACTTAATGCAACTGGCTTTTTCTTGCACAAATTCAATGCCTTGTAGAAAGAATTTTTCTCATCTTCACTTGGGGATAAAAACTTACTTGATGCTTCAGGTTTTGTACTGGTGAAGCATTTATCCTGATTAGGCAGTGTGGTGATAACATCATCTACAGCTTTATCAAGATTCTGTTTCAGTTTCTTTGAAGAGCTGAAATTTATGTTCTTGACTGGAGCATAGGATATTTCCTTGACATATGTTGGCAAGATCCATGTACATTACACTTGTGTACAAGCAAGCTTACCATTGAGTCTGGTCCAAACGTCTAAATAAAAAAGAATACTGGCTATGTGGGAGCAGCATTCCCCAAGGCCTGCCATGCAGCCTACACAATGTGCACAAATAATTGTCCCGTCTTTTTCCGTTATGATCGAAAGAAGAACCGGAGGATCATTCATCCTCTGCGAATGGCGTACTTAATATAAATCTACGTACTTTATATATATAACACTTGATATAAATCCAGAGACCATTTGATTGTAAGCATACAAACTTCGAAATGCTTTGAACTGCACACTTGTGTAGTAACTGGTGTCCAAAACAAGGTACGAGAGTAAATTGGCGGCCTCTACTGGTGGCAAGCATTTTGGATCCAGTTTTTGGTCTGAAATAAGCACAGGGTCAATACCAATTATTGATATTCCCTAGCGCCACTCCTGTTCAAAACCATAAGCTATTCGTAGTTACAAATAAAACTGTTTGAATTTTAGGTGGCCAATTCGAAAGTGCATTGTTGTGTTGCTCAAATTTATCTATCATTCCATTGGTGTCACAACATGCTGTTAGAAATAACTTCAGGCACCAAAATGCCATTAAAGTAATCCAAGACTCGCGAATAACAATATTTTGTACCACTGGAGCAAAGACCATGTCAGTGATTTCTCTAAACTGAAGATATATATCCCAGCCTTCAAATTCCCTATTCATCAAATGGCCAAGGATCATTCGGAGAAGTTGAAGCAGACACCGTTTCTATGAAGCATTACTGCTCAAACCAGAGTTTTGCATGAAATTTTTGGTAGTTTCTGTGGCTTACGTGTTACCTCATTCTCCCAAAGCAAAATTTTGAAATCCACAGGCCTGAAAAGAAGCTGCACATCAATGTGACGTCAGAAAATCGAAAATTATTTTAAATAATTATTATGCTCAAAACGCGACAAAAATATGACCAAACAAAATAGGAAAGATTTGTGCTTCATGTGAGCCAATGAAAATGAAAATGACCCTACTCTGAGTGGAGATATTGAAACAATTGTGACTCACATTTGCTTTTCCCATTGACTTGCAGTATAATGAAAAATACAACTTGTCATTGTGACCTCACAACTTGACAGCAGTTTTTGCAAGAGATCTCCAGACCTACATATAGTAAAAATGTGGCTATTTCGATCACACACCACTGCATCATGCATGAAACTGGTGCCTGACGTTGCAGGTCATAGATGGTTTTTCAGAGCAAGCATGTTTTTTAGAAACGCGTTACCATAACCTAGATGATAAAAAACCCTTATCCATTTTTGAAAGAGCCTTCGTTATATCTGTTTAAAAACCCTTATGGATTTTTGATAAAAAATTTAATCTGAAAAACCCTAATTATGATTCAAACACCCTTTTTACATTTCAAAAACTCTTAAAGTCTGTAGAGAAAAACCCTAGCACTTGAAAAACCCTTTGGCATATTGAAGAACCTTTCAAAAACCTTTATTTCTAATGGTGTAAAAAGTTATGCTTGTATGTATAAATGATTTTGAAAGCTTTGGTACCTTTGGAACCAAAATTTCCAATACTACATAGAAATTTAGCAACTAAAACATATACTGAATGCTTAGTATAATCATGCTTATATATAAAGCATTTTGGAACTAATGGTACCTTTGGAAACAAATTTCGGATACTAGATAGAAATTTAACAACTAAAACATATACTGAATGCTTAGAATTATGCTTATATATAAATTTTTAAAGAGCCTTCGTTATATCTGTTTAAAAACCCTTATGGATTTTTGACAAAAAATTTAATCTGAAAACGTGAGCTGAAGCTCTGAGCCTAATTTCAATAGGTTTTTCAATATTCAAAGTATTCTTCCTTGAAACATGTTATTCGCTGTTTTTGCGCAAATTCACCATAGTTTTCGTATATGATAAAGGAATGCGCTTCTTTTATTATACTAATTGTTAATCTGTTGGTATATTCTCTTATAGTTTTTAAATGGATAGAGGCATCATGTAAATCGCCAACTTCATTTTCCGTCTCATTAATTGAATTTAAAATTTCAACAACAATTAATTAACATGAAACAATATACAAGATGAAACAAATAGAGTCAAACACTAAGGGTTTTATAACTGATTTCTTCTTTGAATGATGTAAACAGTTAGCATCCAGATGATTGAGTAACGCTTAGCATTATTCGTCCTGGGAAATTACTCGCCACTCTGTCCAACATTTCTTTAAATTCCATCATGCGAATTTAAAAGTCATCAGTCTCATTACTATCATTTGCAAACCTTATTATTCTTGTCAACATAAAAGGATTGATCTCTTCATCTAGCGTATTTTAAGGTCATTGAACGAATGCATCATAGCTCTCTTTGGAAATATCATCATCATCATTCAGGCTATCTTCACTATTATAATCAGCGATAAGTCCATAGCCATCAGTACCACTGGTACTTACATCGACATCATTGGTAGTGTTCAATGCTCTGTCTGTTATCTCTTGAAGCGCTGTTTGCACCATTACATCAAACACCATTGTAGGTCGTGCTAACGCAGATTCTAAAGGTTGCAATATTACAGGTTCTGAAGATTGTCTTGATGCTTGAGCAGCAATCTAATAATAAAGAGAATATTTATATGAGAAGATCTTTCCAGTCTTTAAGTGTATTTAAATGAGTGTAGATTATGCTTTTACAAATTACCTTTAGTATATCAGCATTGTATGGTGTGAGTCTGCATAACGGACATGAATTCATTCTCGTACGCCATCTGAAATAAAAAAGAAAGAAATAAATACTTGAAATAATTAGTATAAGCGAATGTTTGAAATAATTATTATAGGCCTAAGTGAATGCTTGAAACAACTTACTGGTTTATGCATCTCAGATGAAAAACTTGCTCACCTGATAATTGGCTGCAAGCTGACAATTGCTCTTCTTGCTCCAATCATCTTTTCTCTATGACGCACAACTAAACACACAACAGACTGAAGTATGCTGAAGCAGAATAAGAACAACAAAGTCAACGGTTTTGAGAGTTTCTGGAAGCCTTCGAAAAACCTGGAAACATAAGTTCTAACCAATCAGATTGCTGTAAGTTTTAAGTATAACCAATCAACCAATCAGATCTAGCCTTCTTCAGAACTTTCTAGAACTTTTTGAAGTCTGTTCAAGAAACCTTGGAAATAAGAGTTCTAACCAATCAGATCGCTGTAAGTTTTAAGCATAATCAATCAACCAATTAGATCTAGCATTCTTCAGAAAGCCATTCAATGACGACGCATCGCGTGACAAGGATTTTATCGTGGGAAAATTTTAAATTGGCGTCACATCAGCAAAGGTAAACACTTTTGCAAAATTTCTTGGAATTTTGGTAAGTATCTTTCACTTTTCCCCACTTTTTCTCGGAAAAGTGTTAGAAATGTAGTTTTCTTATCATTTTATCTTATAATAACTACTTCTTGCTCAATCAAGGATGTTTCACTTTTATTTGTTTGACTATAACTTATTCTAAAAGCTGTGAAACTTTATGAAGTTTTGAGACTTGGCCGGGCCTAGAATCTCTCACTTCAATTCTTTGTTTCAATTCTGACTTTTTCTCAGAAAAGTGTTAGAAATGTAGTTTTCTTATCATTTTAACTTATAATTACTATTTCTTGCTTAATCAAGGATGTTTCATTTTTATTTGTTTGGCTATAACTTATTCTATAAGCCGTGAAACTTTATGAAGTTTTGAGACTCGGCCGGGCCTAGAATCTCTCACTTGAAGTCTTCCTTTCAATTCTTTCAAATAAATTTCTAATTCTTTATTTTTTAGCTGTTCATCGAAGAAAGTTCAGGTATGTAATTTTTACTAAAGCTTTGTAAAGTTTTATATGAGCACTCAAACCACTAGAACCATTCAATTTCATTAAACTAACAAGATTAATTAATATTCATCTTTCTTATCATCGAATTAACACCACCCCTTTCAGACTCGAAAGGCTATTGACGAATGCTCTGGCAAATGTAATGAGAGACAGTGTTGAACCCTTGTGAAGCGTAGGAAGAGTAGGCCGTTCGTTGCAACAGCTGTTTGGTGAGCTTCAGAACAGGTGGCTGAAGACTTTTCCATGTACGAGAAATTCTTGGACACGGGAGACCCTTGGTAGACAGATAATGCTGCTCATCAAGGCCCCATTAAGTTCGTGTTTTAATATTCAATCTTTTTGATGAACTAGGCTAGTAAACACGTTTTGAACCACTCCTATCAAACCCTTTTTCAGACACTTTTTGACCTCTTTTAGTCTACCTAATTATTCTAGAATATCACAAATTGCGTTAATGGACATGGAGTACATCCAAACACGGGAGGATCACCAATGTATTCGCAAGCTGGCAATACTTCTAGATGATGGGGAAACATTCTTTATATGAGAGTTTGTACCATGCACTCCATACGAGTATATCAAATAGAAGTGGCAGCGGACTTACAATTTTTGCAGATGGAAATCCACCATCTATCATATAACCACCCCATGTAATGTCTGTGCAGTACGATGGGGGATGTGGAGTGTGGTGGCGGATTTTCAGTACGGTGGGGGGATACCATGATTACCGTGGGGAGGCATCTTGCAGTACGGTGGGCGATGTTCAGTACGGTGGGGGATACCATGATTGCTGTGACAGATATTCAGTACGGTGGGGGGATACCATGATGACTGTGGGGGGATACCATGATTGCCGTGGGGAGGCATCATGATTGCCGTGGCGGATATTCAGTACGGTGGGGGGATACCATGATGACTGTGGCGGCATACCATGATTGCCGTGGGGAGGCATCTCGGAGTACGGTGGCGGATGTTCAGTATGGTGGTGGTATACCATGATTGCCGTGGCAGATATTCAGTATGGTGGGGGATACCATGATGCCTGTGGGGGGATACCAAGATTGCCGTAATGAGGCATTGTGATTGTGCTGGCGGATATTCAGTACGGTGGGCGATATCTCTAACTAGGGTGGGGGATGTTCAGTATGGTGGGGGTAAAATATGATGTTATCAACTAAATCGTCGTAAATCAGGGACGGAGGCTTAATATTTCTGCTTCAGCAACTATCGTTGAGCCTTTCTCCATTTCAAGTGTTAATCTTAGCTTCTAGAAGCAAATTTGCCCTAGCTTGTGTTATCTCTTTCAGGTTCCCAAATGGTTTTGGCATACATGGCAACATGAACGAATAGCTATCCACTGAAACTACGTTTTTTGTAAATTATACTTCGAAAACCAGGTGCAGGACTCTTATACGAAGCCATCACTAAACTCGTTCGCTTATACCTTGCTCTCACTATGCTTAGAAGTTTGTTCACAGAACACCAATTAACAAAATAATTTAACAACTGCAAGTAAAAGATCACTTTCAATTGATTCTAAAAATGGAATCTTTTTGTTCAAAATATGCGTAAATTTGATGAATATATTCTAAATGGGACTCAGTCAGTTTCCTTCGATGGCATTTTGTTAAAATCTTGTAAGACAAATATTACAAGTATTTGCAGCTTATAAATGCAGCCCACAATGTAAAGCTCTTCAAAGAAAACAAATTGTGTGATTGTCATTAGAGCCACAACTGGAGAGGTTGCGTTACACAAACATCTTTTTTACCGAGGTACGCGATCTTGTTTCTTTTGAAGTTTTCTAAAGCTTGCCAGCAAATAATCGTTAAAATTGCATTTGCCACAGCAAAATTATGCATGAAATGCTGTACTTTATTCAGTTAAAGCATCTCTTGTTTATACTAGCCTTTTTATTTGATATTTTGATCCATTCCTCAATCTGCAAAGTAGCCCTTTAGCACTTTGCTGAAAGAAAAATGAAACATCCGCAACCGTACTGCACATCCCCCACCGTACTGCACAGACATTACATGGGGTGATAACCCAAAAGGAGGAGCATTTCAATGCAAATTTCCACCTTTAATAATAAAGGACATTCTGGAGTGGAATGATGTTGGGATGGTGCTGTACAAAGGAGGAGCCATCGAGAGAAAGATCTGCCAGGAGATTGGCATGTCATCAAGGAATATAGAAGAATTTGGGGCGCCGAAGGTCAATTTGCACGACCCACTAGAAGAACTAAAAGAACATTATGAATTTTTAAAAAGTATAAATTTAATCTTTAATGTTTTTGTAATGTTCTTTTAGTTCTTCTAGTGGTTTATGTGATTTTGTTTTCGGCCTCTTAAATACTTTGAAGTTATCCTAATCTCCTCTCGATGGCTTCTCCTTTACAAAAAACCATTGCAACATTGTTTCACCCCTAGATCTCTTTATTATTGATGCAGAATCTCGGCATGACAATGCAGCTCCTTTAGAATAATAATGCAGTCCATTTATCCAATACTTGCGATAGAGGCAACATTATTTTAGACTAAACGTTAAATATTCCCATAAAATATATTCTTACACAAACGATGTTTCTCCAAATACCTCCCATTCATGTTTTATAGACATGATATGCTCTATAGGTGTATATTTAATATGATTAATTAACTATTATCAGTTGTATTCATAACATTTTAGAAATTATTCTTCTTCATTAGTTCATTGTTAAATTGTTGGGATTAGTCTTATGAATTCTATATAAGGGGCATATTCTCACTGGAATGATGTTGTATCTATGATTTAATAATTCAATAATTCAATTACCAGTTTGTTTCCCCATCATCGAGAAGTATTGCCAGCTTGTTTTGAAATAATTCAATTTACAGGGTAACAAAATATAAATAAATTCTCTCAATAATTCAATTTACAATATAATAATTCAATTGTCAACTTATTGTTTTGATGTTTGAACTTCTGTTATTATTTAACATCTTTGTGTTGTACTGCTTTCTCAAGAACTCTAGAAAACGAGGCTGGAGAAACCGTCACACTAGATTAAAAACAATCGCACTATAGTGCGATGACGTCACTAGAGTTGAGAGATTCTTGAAAACGAGGTTTGAGAAACCACCACGCTAGATAAAAAACCGTCGCACTATAGCACAGCCTGATGACATCACTGATGATGTCACTGATAGTCAGACCGTCACTGATAGTAGGACCACCACTGATAGTTGGACCACCACTGATAGTCGGACCATCGCTTTGCAACCTACTACTGTGACGTAAAGTTAAGGACAAGAAATAAGAGATTCCTTCAATCGTGAGTCTGTTGGAACTTGTTTAATAATGTCTGATATAGAAGAAGAAAGCTCATAATTGTCAGAAATATCGGCAGAGGAAGAGGAGGGAGCGGTTGCAGTTTATAATGGTCCAGTCAGGCCGTACCAGTTCGAGCCTGTAGCAGATAGTGTCTCAAGTAGCAATGATGATATTAGCGATCGCAACCACGATGGCCTAACTCCTGCAGTGCTAAGAGAGAGATACAAAGGGGATGTGGAAGTCGAATCCTGGTAGGTGTATTTTAAAGTGAAATAAAATCTTTATATCAATCAATGCTCAACCGAGATCCCTCATGTGTTGTATATGCATGAGTTGATATATACAGTGAATTGTCTGCATCTTTCTCTTCAATCAGGTGTAGAAGCAGAAGGTGCAGCCTTGAACATCTTTTTGGCGCCCTGGAATATCGATGTTGTAGTGAGGTCAACGAAGCAAAGGGCAAACTTGAATCTGATGGTAGCATTAAGTATTAAAGAACATGATGATTTCAATGCTATGTCAAATAGAACTGTGCTTCAGAATGTTGGGCCCTTGTTAAAAGACAGACCAGGGAGAAAATATTGTCGAAAGGTAGTTAATTTTGTAGGATCTTAATTATTTATGTCTGATTATAAGGTAAGTAACACAATTCTCAACAAGGACTAGATAATCTAATACAATAGAAGCAATAACAATAATATTGATTAAAATTCATTCAATGCTTCAACACAAGTCTATTCATCAATGTTGTTGCTGCTGCATATTCTTTGACAGGAAAGGGGGCAAATACCGCCATTTTTTTGATGTGTTACAGTTGTCTAGGCTAGACCTTTTTTGTATGTGATTAATTGAAGTTTTAAAAGAATTGAATGAAATTTTGAATAATATGTCAGTTGAAAAAGAAGAAAAGGAACAAAGTTAAAAAATTTTATATCAAAAGTGTTTATCTAAGACAGTAGAGGTTTCTAAAAAGAAGACAACATACTGTATCATTCAGGACTAACATTATGTCCTGTATTTGACATTCACAGTCAGAGATTTATCGGAGAACAGAGATATGAAAAATACCAGTTTATCAATATCGACTCTGTGGGGTACTGCGGTGCTGCTTTTGCTAAGAAAACCCTAAATGTTCCCAAAAAATGCTCTCAACCCTTCAAAACATATCTAAAGCGGATTAAACCTTTATGTGTGTGTTTCAAGATAATAAGATATGCGTATTTCCGGTACAATTGTTATGACCATATTCCTTCAAATCACAAGTAACACCACCAAGTATTTCAATGTGTGATCCAGTTTTTCTCCACCAAGATTTTTATTCTAATCTAACTCTGGTTTTAAGACATATAGGGATCAGCGCAGGGTTGCATAGATATGGTGGGAATTTGCGATACTGGGTTATAGTTTGTTGTGATGGGCTATTTTGAAACTTTGCTACAATTTGATTAAAGAAACACGAGTGTGTAACTCATGCAATAAGTCTGATTGGGTTTTGTTGCGTCCAGGTGAAGGCCACATCAAAATGAATGCAATCAAATCCTTTTTTAACTGAATGGGACACTGTTTCTTAAATAATTATGTGAGTTAATAGGGTTCAAATCAGAGACTGCCCAGAGTTGTGTTAAGAAATGTACTGACCATCATAAAGCTTGGTCATTGCTTTTAATTTTCTATATCGGCTCTTTAAGGGAAATTGTTTTCTTTTATCTCAGAGCCTTGAAAGAAGGGAATTTTCTCCACAAATCTAGCCAGTCCGCAACAAGCCATCCAACTACTGAAGGTTTTCTATCGTACTGTAAAACACGGGAAAATGACCCTAGATAAATGTATTTGTTTTTGCAAACGTTGTATTATGCACAAGCAATTATAAACTATCGTATGAGTATTCGAAGAAATAATTCTAGACTTGTGAAAAGCTCTTTATATAAATTCATGGGCCTGTTTTATGGTAGAAATCATCCAACGTATCAGCATATCGAATATTATCTAATGTTGCTTGATATAAGCTGCCCAGCACAATTAAAAGACTTTTTGGATAGCTGTTCCTCAATAAGTACAAGTAACGATCATTGTAACGGTGAAGACTGGGATTTGAATTTGGAAAATATAAATAAGTCTGTCAAGTCTTGGATTCCTAAAGGTATCCCCTCAGAAACAATGTGACTTGCAGCTTGTCGTAATCTAGAATCGTTAAAATATTTAAAGGAAAAAATGTTTAAAGTTCTCGGAGTCAATCGAGTAAAAGGTCACGTTTACCAAATAAGGGAACACCGTGATGCTATCCGTGTATGGAGAGCAATATTGCGCTGTAAAAGCTCTCTTGCATCCTCCAATGAATTTACAAGCGTAGATGGAGAACGTCTTGACCACTCCCTGTTGAAATTCACTGAACTATCACGATGTAAACACTATTACCACATCAGGTCATTCTACATTGGTGAGAAAACCCTAGATGATGCTTGGTTTACGAGTCTAGTTTTTGTGACTCCGGCAGGAACAAACAATATACAATCACCTTCGAATCAGAACACTAATATAATTCGCAATAAAATCAAGAAACTTATAAATACTGGAATTTCAAATCAAAATATAAAAGTGTATTGCAAAAATCGAATCGAACATGACATACCAAAAACAGTCACAAGTCTACTCAACTTCTAGAGATTTTATCTTACATTGGTGAAGTGCAAGATTGCAATATTTGGCAAGAGTGAGCTGACTGTGCAATTTAATTTCCATTTTTCATTTGCCTGATTGTATGTGATTTAACATTTATTTGATTTATTTGGAAACCTTGCACGATTTTCACATAGATTCTATTGGGTCTTCGATATCCACGGCCCTCGGGGCCCTCATTTTGGAGCCCCCGGGGCACCCTATATTTTTTACTGATATTTCACGTCAACGTCTCCATTTTATATTCCTAGAATTTGCATCAAAGTTCATTTTTTATGAGAAAATGTTTATAAGAAACCTTGATCTACAATGTCTGCAATCCTCGCAAAAAATGATCGGACACTTCGAATTTTTTCAAAATTCTCGCTCTAAGACACATTCCCCCGCCCCCAATTCAATGTTGGTGAAATTGATGTTGCCAGTGGTCCCAAAATTGAGACGGGGGGTCTAATTACCTAAGTATGTTATAATGAGACCGGATTTTCAAGGTAAAACATACTAATAACATACAGTAGTGTCCCAAATATTGCTAGCGATGATTGTAGCCACTTATAAACTTTAAGAAACTTTTAGAACAACAACATCTCTGCATCAAGATAATTAAGAATCGGTGATATTCAAAGAGGGGAATTTAACTGTTGAAAGAAGCGTAGAAGATACCTGTTGAAAAAAGGATTTCTAACGAATTTCCATGAAATCAATACAATGTACGGTAGGGTGTGTGTGATTAGGAGTAAATTGCCCCTCGATGTCTCGATACTTAAAATCCATTTCTTACTCAAGTACACATATAATGATGATGTAATGATAAAATGTTGTCAAGTCCGCAACAAAAGTTTGTCAAAACAATTCATATAAGAAGTTTTTATGGTAAGTCTGGCAGAAAGGGCATTTTTAGATTGATATTTTTTTAGAAGTAGCATCGAAGTATCAAGCCTTACCATGCATCCCCGCTCCCATCCCCACATCGCATATCCATTCTTTTATCCAGGGTTTTTATTAGCAATACTTTGCTCCTGTTATAGCCATAGTTTTAACGAAAAGATCAGCTTTGAGATTTTCAACATTTCGTTTTTACTTGCGAGAACTTACCGTAAAAATAGGATTTACTGAATGTACATGTTTTTGCTCTCTGTGGGGCATGCGGTCACCGCTCATCATTACAGAGTTTTGTAATCTGAACACTGAAAAAGCTCAAGTTTCAAAGCACAGATTTGATTTACCATGATAATATTACAGTACAAATTTTGTAAACTACATATAGTGGAATGAAAAAACACGCTTTTCAACAATTTTTCCCACTGGAGATCTCTTGAAAGCTACAAGACAATAATGCCTTTTGATCGCCCAACTTTTTAAGAGCAACACCAGAATATGTTGGAAATGAGTTGCTTTGTCTTTATACTCGAGTAAGAGACAGAGTTTGAATACTGAGGGGCAATTCACACTCCTAAGCACACATACCCTTCCTGCCATAAATTCTATTGATTTCATGGAAATCCCTAAGAAATCAATTTGCTTCAACAGGAATCTTGTACCTTATGACTAGGCTTGTACGCTTTTTTAAAGAGTAAAATGCCTCGCGTTATCACCAGTTTCTTAATTACTTTTTATGTAGTTCTGTAAGTTTCACAAATTTTAAAAGAGGCTTGATCAAGGTTTCTTATAAACATTTTCTCATAAAAAAGTGTACTTAATTGCCTTTCTGCTCTGTTTTGTCATAAAACGTCTACTTTTCTTTGTTTTAACAAAATTTGCAGACCTTGACGTGAAATATCACTAAAGATTATAGGGGCCCCGAGGGCCCTGGGGGCTCCAAAATGAGGGCCCCGAGGGCTGGTGCCGTTGATATCGAACACCCGATTCTATTAAATGTTCTTAGGCAAAGGATCTATAACAAAATTTCCGATATGCTGAAAACAGCAACACACATTGAACCCCCGAATAAACATCTATATCATTTGAGGTACATTTAAAAGACAGGGGACTTTTAGCAAAAAATATGGTATTGCTTCACTCAAACAGGAATAATCAATGGGCTAAAAGTTTTATTAAAGACCTTTGAGTCCCTCTTACAGAAAAAAACAAGATATAACAAAGCATCAATCATAAGAAAAAACACAGCAATGCAATTTATGCATGTATATCTTAGGTTTTTCAGCTGAGGTTTTTTCAAGCCCTTTATTCCTGAGCATGGTTCGCATGTCGAGCCAGAACAGTAATCACAATAGATCCATTTTCATCATTCATGATTCATGAGCATCACCATCCCACCTCTTTTGACAAGTGGAGCATAGGTTTTTATTGGACTTGGCTGTTGCTGATTTTCTAGCCCACTTTTTTTATTTCTTTTCTAAGTTTTTGGGGCTGGCTCCGTAGGAGAAATGGTCTTATCCAACAACAAGGTAGACAACATTGCCGTCTGACTGGGCACTCTTTTTGGAGTCACGAAAGACAGGGCAGCTTGCAATTTCCCCAAAGTGTTAAGAAGGGAAAGAGCTTTGTCGCCCTTTTCAACCGTATCATTGAATACGGCAGTGTCTGCATCCAAAACCGCTAAATTGTTGTTCAGTTTATATTCGGAATCTGGAGTAGTCCATACGTAACGTTACCAGAATGGGTTTTCAATACAGCCATGCAGCTTAAGCCGGTTTCATGGTGTAGTTTGTGGGCTTTGTTGAGCAAGGTGTAGGGTTGACAACTTCTTCTGTTGGCAATTTTTTTCTTGTAGAGCTTTTTTTGCCTTTTCGGATTGTGGGGGTTTTGGGGCTGCCTTCCTTGCCACAACTATCTTTAGACTTCTCTTTACATTTTTTTCGTGAACTTTGCTTTTTGTGGTTTTTGCTCCACAGCAGCGTTTTCCAACAATTTGCCCTGTTGGTGAAAGGGTAGTATTTTTAGGTTACGGATTCAGGCAAACTTGCAAGAAGTGCATACTTCTCAGACTGGTGTTTATGATAGGAGAGCCTAATAGGTAGCTTATTTATCCTTGCTGCTTGTGCAACTCGTTTCTTCAAGGAGAAGATAGCTGGGGACCAGCAGTCAGGAGTCCCATGTGCTTTTGGTAACCCATAAGAAAGAAATGGAAAGAAGAAAATTACCCCAAAAATTCCATTGTACAAACGCTAAGTTCACTAATAAAAAGTAACTTTCATGGTAGAAAACGTACACCCACCACTACATTAAATTTTCATTATGTAAGTCATGTTGTTTGAAGAAATAATTATATATCAGTGTAAATATAAATTGACAAACTGAACTACTCACAATTCAGTTCAATTTCAGTATTTCATTTGTGTATACCACATTTTATGACTCCCATTTGACGCAGCCAGAATGACAACTGTATTAACTGCTAAGTTTATGTTGGTCTAGCATAATTCCCATACATTTCCTGAAAACTGTTTTATGCAGATTCATAAAAGCTTGTCTGATTTGTTTGTTGGATAGGTGGTCCTATGTATAATGCCCAATTATGTCATAAGATGACGGTATTTGCTCTGACTCACACACTTAACAGTCATTAACGCATTTTCTGGTTGTTCTGCCTTTCCGTAATGAAAAAATTGTTGAAGAAAAGAATAAAACTGTCTCCAGAAAGTCCATAGGAACCAAGAGATATAGCCACTAGTTTTAAAGAAGCAAAAAGCAGCTTCTTAAAATTGCTGCTGCATTGCATCAGGAAACTAAAGAATCTCAATGTAAACTCTCGTTTTCTAAAATTCATTTCCATTTTCTTAAAGGTTGATAACATACAGTCATTAACAGTGATTCGGGTTTTTTCTTAAGTAGCATTATCGCAATATTGAGTCAGATGGTACTCCCTTCTAAATCGTAATGTCCTCTTCTTGAATCTTCCTTCAAAAGATTACCACTACACTTCAATCCTCTGTTAAATCTTAACCATTTTCCATGAAAAAGTAGATACCCAAACACCCAGAACAACATGGTCTCTTTTCGGTATCACATCCCACTGACATTCTGCAAGCCGTGAAACCTCATCCCGTCGAGAAAAAGTAGGAAGGAAATATGTGAAAGAGGGAATTTTTAAGAAAAGTTTGATGTCTTTTATGACTTCTGACTGTTTCAATGCAGGTATAGCCCTCTCTAACAATTCAGATAGTGACTCTTCCTCGTCTTCTTCGGCATCATTAGAAAGACACGAATCTCCTAACACTGATCCATATAGGTCACCTACATATATTTAATTGCAATTGCACTTTCTTGTTCAGCATCATCGTTTTGTGGAGTGCCTAAGAGATTCTCAGGAATAGACGTGTGTCTATTCCTGAGAGGTTGAATGGGAAAAGTGTGCCCCTCACCCCAACCCTACAAGATTCAGACAACTCGTGCAAAGATGTATCCCCAGACGTATCTCCTTGATTCTTAATATTCCTGTCATTGTAGCTTTCTAAGAATCCCTGATAACGACTGGCAAGGCTGCTTGTTTTATTTGATGTTGCTTTCGCCAAGCTGTCCCAAAATGCTTTGAATCCTGGATCCATAAAAAAATAAAATGGAGTGATCAAAATTACTCAGAGACACAAAATTATCCTCATCCTTTGAAGGTTATCTATCTTGTCTTACATCTGAATTTTAATGAAATTGCAGTTCCACATAAGGACACCACATCAAGCTGTTTCACTCCCTTCAAACACAAATAGACAAAATATTTCTGTAGACAGAAATAGAAAAGAGCAAACAACTCTTATCAATTATGTTTTGCTTTGTTCTCTAGTCCAGCAAATTACAGTCCTTTTCGCTTGACAAAGAAGGCAGTCTATTTCGTAACAAAACCTTCTATTTCATAAAGCAAAAGTACGGTAAGGTGACACATGAAAATCGCTAAAACTTGTTTGACAACTGACATGTTTCTGCAAGCATAGGCAGCCCTTTTTTAAAAATCAAATTTCAAATGGTTGCGTGCCATTAAATTGTACAAATTTTTTGTATTGATTACTCATTCAAATGGTCATTGAAATCTCTGTTAGTTGTTGGACACATAATTTCTTTGTTTTGCGCCCTCAGTGTAATATAATGGTGTAAAGAAAAAAGCAAAATTGATAATTAATTACTAATGAGGTGAAGGTAATAAAATTGGCACAACAAAAGGAAGGAAAGCCACTTTTAGATCGGAAAATTTCTGAAAAAACAAACGAGTAAGAACAGGTTTTTCAAATCATCAAAGGGACAGCAATTTTCCCACTCTAAAAGGGGACTATAATTGGGTCTCCACCTCCAGCAGGGTCAAAAAAAGAATTGTTAAAATTTCTATCTGTTAATAACATGGTGATAGCTCCTGCCAAAACTGGGAGTGATAAAAGTAAAAGTATTGCTGTAATTAGCACTGATCAAACAAAAAAAGGTATTCTATCCATTGTCATCCCAGGTGCTCTCATATTAAGAATTGTGGTAATAAAATTAATAGCTCCCATTATAGAAGAGGCTCCCGCTAGATGTAGGCTAAATATTGCCATATCTACAGATCCTCCAGAATGAGCTTGAATGGCAGATAAAGGGGGATATATAGTTCAGCCTGTTCCAGCTCCTTGTTCAATCAAAGAGGATCCTAATAACAGTAAAAGAGCTGGTGGTAAAAGTCAAAAGCTTATATTGTTTAATCTTGGAAAGGCCATATCAGGACTGCCTATATATAAGGGACAAATCAATTTCCAAAGCCCCCTATTAATACAGGCATTACAAAAAAGAATATCATTATTAGGGCGTGAGCAGTTACTACTACGTTATATATTTGGTCATCTCCTAACATGGATCCAGGACCAGATAGTTCTAATCTTATAATCATACTAAAAGCTGTACCAATCATGGCAGAAAAAGCATCAAAAATTATACATAAAGTACCTATGTCTTTATGGTTAGTTGAGAATAGTCATCTTGATAAATATGCGCTCATGTCTATCTATTATATCTGACAGTTATGTATTTAGATAGCTATGTTTATTGGCCCTTATCAGATATAATAGAAATGATAAAATTTTTAATATTAATTAATTCTATACTTTCAAATAAAGATGTGGCTGAAGATTGACAGCTATCCTTTCAAGACAGTGCCAGCCCTGTGATGGAAGAAATAACTTTTCTTCATGATCAAGTAATGTTTATTGCCCCTACTATTTCTATACTTATTTTATGGTTAATGTTTAGATCTATAATTAATAAATATAAATATAAGTTTTTAGTAGAAGGTACTTTGATTGAAATAGTTTGAACACTTATACCAGCAGTAATATTAGTTTTTATAGCATTTCCTTCTTTAAGATTATTATATTTGATGGATGAAATCATGGAGCCTGCTATTACTATAAAAATTATGGGCCACCAATTGTACTGAAGTTATGAATATTCTGATTATGAAAGCGAAAATCTTGATTCCTATATGGTTCCTACTACAGATTTGGAAGGCAGAGACAACAGGTTACTGCAAGTTGACAACTCTTTAATTCTTCCGATACAATCTCATGTAAGAATTCTTATAACTGGTGCTGACGTAATTCACTCTTTTGCAGTACCCACTTTAGGAGTAAAAGTAGATGCTATACCATGTAGGTTAAATCAAACTAATATGTTTATAAAGAGATCCGGCTTGTTTTATGGGCAATGTTCTGAAATATGTGGTACAAACCATAGTTTTATGCCTACAGTAGTTAGAGGTGTTTCTTTAGATAAGTTTATTAATTGAATTGAAACTAAAATTTCTGAAGAATCTTAAACTTAAGGGGAGTCAAGTTAATGAAAACTAGTTGCCTTCAAAGCTATTAATATTGGTTCAAGTCCAATACTCTCTGTGTTTATGCCTCAATTAGATTTTAAAACTTATTTAAATCAATATATATGAACTATTATGATATTATCAGCATGTATTATAATTATGTGTGTGACGCTATTACCAAGCTTAAAGTATTGTCTAGAGTCTAGATTATCAGAATCAGTAACTTTTAGTTATACTAAACAACATGAATTTACTGCTTATAAAAAATTGTTAGAACAATAATGATAGCATCTTACTTTGACCAATTTACTATTATAAATGTTTTTTTAGGAATATTGACTAGTTCCTCTGTTATGCTATTATTTTCTTTATTTTTTGTGAGCTTATTTTTTAACAATAGTTGATTAATACCTACTAGATGACAAGTAGTAATAGAATTAAATACACCCATTGGCCTAATCTTTTGAAAGATAGTTTATGTTTAAAAGGGATGAAATATTTTCCGTTTATCGTAGGGCTATTTTCTCTTTTTGTTTGACTAAATGTATTAGGTTTATTTCCTTATGTATTTACTGTGGGTACCCATATAGTGGTTACATTTGGTATTTCTTTTTCTATATTAACTGTTGTTACTATACTAGGCATTAAGAATTTTAAAGCTGATTTTTTAAGCCTATTAATGCCCCAAGGAGCCCCTTATTAATGGCTCCTTATTGGTTTTAATAGAAACTGCTAGCTATTTATCTAGAGCAATATCTCTGGGTGTTAGGTTAGCTGCTAATTTATCTGCTGGTCACTTATTATTTGCTATACTTGCTAGTTTTGGGTTCCAAATGATAGTAAATAACTATTTTATGTTGAGTTTGTTTCCTATAGCCATTATGATTTTTATAACTATTCTAGAAATGGCTGTTGCTGTTATTCAAGCTTATGTTTTTTGCTTGTTAACTTCCATATACTTAGAGGATACTTTAAAATCACATTAATGTCCCATGTTTTTCATCCCTATCATCTAGTTGATCCCAGCCCTTGGCCATATGTAACTGCTTGCGGGGCTTTTTTCTTAACTTTTGGAGGTGTTATCTACTTTCACTATAGCTTTTTATGGATTATGGTTCTCGGATTTAGCATGTTTACTATTACTTTTGTTGTTTGATGTAGAGATGTGATAAGAGAAGCTACTTTTCAAAGACATCATACAGAATTAGTAAAGAAAGGTTTAAAATTAGGAATGATATTATTTATAGTGTCAGAAATTTGTTTTTTCGTATCTTTTTTTTGGGCTTTTTTCACAGTAGTTTAGCTCCTGCTTTAGAGTTAGGGGCCGTATGGCCCCCTGTTGGAATACAGATATTAAACCCTTTCTCAGTTCCTTTATTAAATACGGCAATTTTATTAAGTTCAGGTGCTACGTGTAATGTTAATAGGAGCAACATTTTTAACTGTTTGTTTTGTGAGATCAGTGTTTCACCAATTTACAAGACACCATCATTTTGGATTTGAAGCTGCTAGTTGATATTGACATTTTGTTGATGTTGTTTCATTGTTCCTCTGTGTGTGTATTTATTGGTGAGGATCTTAACCTCAGTAAAGTGGACTATAGGTAAGTAATCAGACTCATAATCTGAAGAAGAAGGTTCGATTCCTTCCTTTACTTTTTAAAATGAATTACTTTTACTTTGAATTCTTTATAGGAATCTTACTATTAATTTCATTATTATTTTATTTATCCCCTTCTTTAATTAACTTACTAACTGTTATAATAATATTGTTAGTGTTAATTAATTGTGATACTGACCCAAATCAAAACAGTTGAGGCTTAATAGTAAAATTGTTCATATTAGGCATGGGGGTTTCAATATATAATTTTCTACAACCTAAAATTATAAGCTCAGCAGGGGTGTTACTATTATCCATAATTTTGGCTTCCTTATTAATTGTTTCTACTAATAATTTGTTGGCTTTGTATATAGCTATAGAATTACAAAGCTTATCTTTATTTATCATAATAGCTAAAGAAAGAAGCTCAATAAATAAAGTAGAAGCTGCTTTAAAGTATTTTGTACTAAGCTCTATTTCATCTGGAATATTTTTAATGGGAACAGCTATATTTTTCTGTAATTATGGTACTTGTAATATTTATGATCTTTCAATAGATTATATTTCAATTGGTAAAATATTAATTATTGCAGCTCTGTTGTTTAAACTAGCTGCTGCACCTCTCCATGTTTGGGTTCCAGACATGTACCAAGGATGTGATTATAACTCACTAATAATTTTAGGAACCCTTCCAAAATTAAGTATATTAGTTGCACTTATTAATCTATTACCTAATAATAAAGTAGTATTAATAGCCGTGATTTTTTCCCTCGTAGTAGGGTGTGTAGAGGCTATCAATCAAACTAACATAAAAAAGTTATTAGCTTATAGTGGCATTATAAATATGGGGTTTATACTTCTAGGAGTTTCTACAAATTCTTTTGTGGGGGTAGAATCTAGTGTAATATATTTACTAATCTATTCTATTACTTTCTATGTTTTATTGTTTTAGTAGACCTATTCACGTCCAAAAAAGACAGTATATCAGAATTTTCCAGTTTTTTAGGAATTAACAAAACTGTTCTTGTAACCATAGTATTCTTAATGTTCTCTTTTGCGGGAATTCCTCCATTCGCAGGGTTTTTTATAAAGTGGATGGTTTTAGCTAATGCAATATCTTCACAATTTATATTTACTAGTTTAATATCAATTATATGTGCAATAATTGCCGGTGTATATTATATTAGAATAGTGAAAATTAGCTATTTTCAAATAGATAAATCTTATTATATGTGAAAAGAAGCTCTGATTGGAAAAAGATAGATAAATTATAATAAATCAATAGTTTTAGGGTTAACATTATTTTTAATTATTAGCTTGACAATTTATCCAAATTTAATTTTAAGCATAGTTCATTTCGGGACTCTATCAATATACTAAGTGTATTTGTTAATAATAATTTTACCTCTCATTAGCTCTCTAATTATACTAATATCAGGAAGAAACATAGGCGTTAAAGGGGTAAATTATTTTTCTGTAATTTGTATGACCACTGCTTCTATAATTTCCTGTTTACTGTATTATGAAACAGCATTTTTAAAATCTACTATAATATTTTCTTTATTTAATTGATTATCTTTAAACATATTTGAAGAATCAATTAATTTTTAAGTGGATTCTATATCAGGAGGTATGATATTAATAGTAAATATTGTATCTTCTCTTGTACATTTATATTCTACGGGTTATATGAAGGGAGATCCTCGTAGCCCTAGATTTATGGGATACTTATCTCTATTTACTTTCTTTATGTTAGTGTTGGTTTCCAGTCAAAATTATTTACAGCTTTTCATTGGATGAGAAGGGGTTGGTTTATGTTCTTACTTACTGATTAACTATTAGTTTGGTAGACTTCAGGCCAATAAAGCAGCTATTAAAGCAATGTTAGTAAATAGGGTAGGTGATGCAGCATTAATAGCCAGCATAGTTCTCATATGATTTAATTATGGGACAATTAATTTTTATCTAATATTTCCTATTAATGCTTCTTTATCTCATACTTTAATCCCTATACTTCTACTTATAGGGGCTATAGGAAAATCAGCTCAAATAGGGTTACATACTTGGCTCCCAGATGCGATGGAAGGCCCAACTCCTGTTTCAGCCCTAATACATGCAGCAACAATGGTGACTGCAGGAGTTTATTTAATCATTAGATCTTCTCCGATTTTTGAAATGTCTAATATTGCTTTAATAGCAACTGGCTTAGTAGGGGCTATAACAGCACTTTTTGCTGCAACAGTCGGCTTAGCTCAAAATGACATAAAGAAAATTATCGCATATTCAACTTGTAGTCAATTAGGCTTTATGGTTTTAGCTTGCGGTATATCTTATTATTCTATTGGGTTGTTTCATTTGATTAACCATGCATTTTTTAAAGCTTTACTATTTTTAGGGGCAGGATCTGTAATTCATGCTCTAACAGATGAGCAAGATATTAGAAAAATGGGGTCATCAATCTTATCTTTGCCTCTATCTTACACTTTTATATTAATAGGGTCTTTGGCTTTAGCAGGCACTCCTTTTCTAACAGGCTATTATTCTAAAGATCTACTTTAAGAGTTAACTACAAAAGAATATTATTTAATAATAGTTTGTTGATTAGGTTTAATAGCCACCTTTTTAACAGCATTTTATTCTTTCAAATTAATTACTAGAACCTTTCTACTTTACCAAAATTATTATAAAAACACCTGAATTTCTGCTCACGAAGGGGAATTAAATATTATAATCCCCTTAATTCTACTATCGTTAGGAAGTGTGTTTTTTGGATTTTTTTTTAAAGGAGCAATTTTGGGTCCTTTAATACACCCTAATATTACTTCATTTATAAAGTTAACCCCTTTATTTCTCTCTGCTTTAGGTACGGTATTTGGTCTTCTTATATTTTCATTGTCCAGTAAAACATGAAATTTATTTTTAAAATCTCCTCTCAGAATTTATGACTTTTTAGTAACTGCTTGGGGATATGATAAAGTAATAGGAACTTTTCTAGTGCACCCTGTTTGAGCTTTTGGTCATAATATTACTGTAAAGTTATTTGACACAGGAATCATAGAAACGATAGGCCCCTTTGGATTATCAAATAAAATTATTGCTATAAGTCAAAGCATCTCAAGACTACAATCTGGTTATCTATTTAACTATGCCCTTATAATTATTCTTTTTATTTCTGTATCTGTTTTAATGACTTAAACCCTTTGATTTTGGGGGTTAAAATATGTGTAGTATTTTTTAATACATGCTAGTTAGTGTGTGCATAGGTTAGGAAAATAGTGATATTACACAACATGTTACCAGGTTAAATTAATTTAATATTTTATTTATCCGAAGACGACTAGAAAGCTCAACAGTTTTACTGAAACAAAGGAAAACATTAGCAGCAGTATAGGATATTGTACAATTTATTATTAGATAGAGAAAATACTAATAGAATTGTCATATCAGGTGCCAGCAGACGCGGTTACACCTGAGATTCAAATTTTTTTAATAAAAAAGGCAAAAAGAATGTAAACGAATTTTCACATAAGGGTTAGAAATTTCATGAAAAGATAAAATATGTCGATATAAAATATAATTCCATAAATAATAAAACCCCTTTATAATTCTACAACATGAAATAATAGAAAGTAAATAGGATTAGATACCCTAGTAGCCTATTACTTAAATAAAGAATTCTTTTTAAAAGAATTGTCCGCCTGAGTATTATAATCAACTGATTGAAATTCAAAAATCTGGCTGTTCGTTTTCCTATTAGAGGATTGTGTACCTTAAATCGATAGTCCGCAAACTACCTTACCTTAATTTGACCTCCAGGCGCTGCATGGCCGTCTTCAGTTTGTATTTAAAATCAACAAATTTAACTTTACAAAAAACTAAGTCAGGTATTATGACCTTTATATTAAGGAGGTTATGCAATACAGTAATTTAATCAAACCAACATAAATTGCGAATAAAATTTTTAAAAACTTTTAGAAGTTGAATTTAATAGTAATCATAAAATAGAAAATTGTGGTGAATTGGTTAAAACATTAGTACAAATCGCCCGTCACCTTTAGTAATTGATAAAGTTATCTCCCTAATTAAACAGCAAAAACTAAAGCAAGTCGTAACATAGTGAGGGGAGGGGAACTTCCCCTTGAAAGTTTTTAGATAAAACTAATAATTTAATATGATTATACAATTTTTATTATCAATAAGTGCGATTATTTCAGGAACTATGGTTGTTTCTTCCATACACCCAGTTTATTCGGTAATATGGTTGGTGATGACTTTTATTTCTACAGGAGCATTATTCATGTTGTTGAATATTAATTTCGTTGGCATGATATTATTAATAATTTATGTAGGAGCAATCGCTATCTTATTTGTGTTTATAATAATGATGTTAAATCTAATATCCTTAGATTTGGAAATAACAAATACCCATATTTTACCTTTAAGCTTATTGGTTGTACTGTCATTAGCTTCTCAAATAATGGTGGCAAATAATTTTTCATTTGCCTTCAACAATAACACTGAGCTTATTAACCCTCTCTTATTACAGCCTATTCAAACTATAAGTCAAGAGTTATATACTACTTTTGGGTCATATTTGATTATTTCTAGCCTAGTTTTACTTTTAGCTATGGTTGGTGCTATAGTCTTAACAATACATCACAATCAAACTTCAAAAAAACAAGATTCATTTATACAAATAAACCGTGATAAATTTTATTAACTATAATATCATAATAGCAATCATTTTAAGCTTATTATTGTCCAGTATAATATGCTAAGGGTCTTATTTATTAGGATCTTCTTCCCCAGATAAAGAAAAAGTCTCAGTATATGAGTGTGGTTTTAATCCTTTTGATAATCCCGGAAACCCTATTAGTATAAGGTTTTTTATTATAGGTATTTTATTCTTGGTGTTTGATTTAGAGATATCTCTTTTATTTCCTTTAGCAGTATCATCCCACTTACCTTCCCCACAAGGATTGTGAATAGTAATATTATTTTTATTCATATTGACCTGAGGACTAATATATGAGTGGTTAAAAGGAGGACTAGAATGAGAATAAAATCATTTATTATTACTTCATTTATTTTATTTATACTGGGTATTTTGGGGATTTCTCTTAACAGAACAAACTTAATACTATTAATTATGTCTGTATAATTAACTCTTTTAGCTGCCTCTTTACTCTTCATTATAGGATCATCTTTTTTTGATATACTATTCAGACAAATATTTACTATAATTATACTACACATTGCAGCAGCAGAATCTGCTATAGGTTTAGCAATTATAATAACCTATTTTAGAATAAGAGGCAAAATATCTATAAAACTGCTAAATACATTAAAAGGATAATGGTAAATTTAATTATTAGTGCTATTAAATTTCCTCTCCGTAATTATTCCTGTACTCATTTCCGTAGCTTACATTACTCTTGCAGAAAGAAAAATTTTAGGTTATATGCAAATAAGAAAGGGCCCTAATATAGTTGGGATATATGGGTTGCTTCAACCCCTAGCTGATGGAGCCAAACTATTTATGAAAGAAATGACTACCCCTAATCATTCCAACCTTATTTTATATTTTTTTTCTCCTGTTTTATTTTTAACCTTAGCCCTAGTAGTATGAAACACATTGCCCTACAGTTCGACAGAAGTATTTGCGCCTTTTATTCTAGGATTATTGTTTATATTTGTTATTTCATCTATAAGCATTTATGCTGTATTAATGTCTGGGTGAGCCAGCACTTCAAAATATGCCTTTTTAGGGTCTTTAAGGGTTGCTGCTCAAATGATTAGCTACAAAGTAGCATTAGGCTTGATACTCATATCAATCCTCCTTATAACAGGATCATTGAACTTAACAAAAATTACCTTCCTACAAAATAACACCCTTGTGTTTATAATTCCACTTTTTCCTGCAGCACTAATGTTTTTTGTTTCAATAGTAGCAGAAACCAACAGATCTCCAACGAAGGAGAATCTGAATTAGTATCTGGGTATAATGTTGAATACTCCTCAATGTCTTTTGCTTTACTAT
The DNA here is from genome assembly GCA_014526335.1 of Chrysaora quinquecirrha. Lineage (NCBI taxonomy): Eukaryota > Metazoa > Cnidaria > Scyphozoa > Semaeostomeae > Pelagiidae > Chrysaora > Chrysaora quinquecirrha. Next base: position 565,924 of record JACTAT010000200.1, read on the forward strand.
TTTTAGCTGAATATGCAAGCATCATATTTATGTCTGCTTTATTTTCCGTTCTATTTCTAGGAGGCTCATACAGCATAATTGGAGATTCTCCTCTAATACTGGGAACAAAAACAATACTATTAACCTTCCTTTTTGTTTGAATAAGAGCCTCATATCCTAGAATTAGGTATGATCAACTAATGATGTTGTTATGGAAATCTTATTTACCTATCACCATTGCTATAGTAGCTGTGACGGCAAGCTTAATATGATCACTACAAGGGTTGCCAACACTAAAAATGTTTATTGGATTAATAATTATATTATCACTATCCTCTTTAATAATTTATGCTATACCTAATCACAAAACCTTGCTTATAAAAAAATTAGGCCTTAGCTCTTCTCTAATAGCTCTTTGAGTTACTATTAGTATATGAGTGTCACATATACCCAGCGCATCCTTCCAATTCAATAAATTAGACTTATGGACAGATAAAAATATTGTTATATTAAAATGGGGGTTACTACACTTTGGACTAGATCAAATATCTATCCCATTTATACTATTGACTTCCCTATTAACTCCAATATGTATATTAATTAGCTGAAGATCTATAAAACACTTAGTAAAAGAATTTATAGTTTGTTTACTAATAATACACTTGTTATTAATAGGAGTTTTCACTTCCTTAAACATATTATTATTTTAAATTTTATTTGAAATTATACTAATACCCATGTTTATAGTTATAGGATTTTGGGGCTCAAGAAAAGAAAAAGAAAGAGCAGCTTACTACTTTTTTTTCTACACACTTGTACGTTCCTTATTTATGTTACTGTCCATTTTTGCCATCTACAATTTTACGGGAACATTAGACTACCAGTCACTCATATATTTAAAACTCCCCCCATACTTACAACTCTGATGTTTTTTGGGATTCTTTCTAAGTTTAGCCGTAAAAATTCCCATGATACCTTTTCACATTTGATTACCCCAAGCCCATGTTGAAGCTCCTGTAGCAGGATCTGTAATACTAGCTGGGATTTTATTAAAATTAGGAGGTTACCATTTTATTAGATTTTCTTGAACCCTGTTCCCCCAAGCTTCAGAATATGCATCTCCAATAATTATGTTATTGAGCGCTATTGCCATAGTATACGCAAGCTTATCAACATGTAGACAGACAGATGCAAAAAGACTAGTTGCTTACTCATCTGTAGCACATATGGGAATTGTAACTTTAGGAATATTTTCAAAAACCGTAGAAGGTATTATAGCTGCAGTTATTCTAATGTTAGCCCACGGTTTGGTAAGCTCAGGCTTATTTATCATAGTAACTAACTTATATGATAGATTCCATACCAAACTTATCAGGTATTACAAAGGAGTATCTCTCACAATGCCTCTATTTTCAACCTTATTCTTCATTTTAATATTAGCAAATATAGCATTCCCTATTAGTCTGAATTTTATTGGAGAATTTATTTCAATATATTCCGCCCTACAGTACAGTTGAATACTAATATTACCCCCTCTAATTGGGGTTGTTCTCTCAGCAAGCTATAGTCTTACATTTTATAATAAAATATCTTTTGGGCAACCCTCCCACCACACAATTCTATCAAGAGACTTAAATAGACAAGAAATATTTAGCCCCTTTCTATTAATAGTACTCACAATAATATTAGGTCTTACCCCTATTACTACTATGTTATCTTACAAACTCCCCTTTGTCCTTAAAATAATGAGACTTAGAAAATATAACCCTATTGCCACAATCATCAATGAAGTAGTAGTTGATTTACCTTCCCCATCAAATATTACTTATTTATGAAATTTTGGGTCACTACTAGGTATAACTTTGATATTACAAATAATTACAGGCATATTCTTATCTATGCACTATTGTGCAGACACTTCACTAGCATTCTCTTCTATTACACATATTATGAGAGACTTAAATTACGGGTTTTTACTAAAATATGCGCACGCAAATGGTGCTTCACTATTCTTCTTGTTTGTTTACATACATATAGCTACAGTAGAAGCTTATATTACGGCGGGTTTTTAAAAAAAGAGCTATGATTTTCAGGAGTAACAATCTACATCATAATGATGGCTACCGCTTTTATAGGTTATGTACTACCTTGAGGTCAAATGTCTTTTTGAGGAGCTACAGTTATCACCAACCTAGTTTCAGCAGTTCCCTATATTGGAAATGATATAGTACAGTGATTATGGGGAGGCTTTAGTGTATCAAACGCTACCCTAAATAGATTTTTTAGTCTACATTATTTACTCCCATTTGTACTAGCAGCCTTAGGAGCTATTCACATCATATTACTCCACACAGAAGGTTCATCAAACCCTGTCGGCATAAAGTCTAATATTGATAAAGTCCCGTTTCATACATATTTTTCATTTAAAGACCTATATGGCATATCTTTACTTATAATTTTACTAATAATATTAATATTTTTCTTACCTAGTATATTAGGTGACACTGAAAATTACATACAAGCAAACCCTTTGGTCACACCTGTATACCTACAACCAGAATGATACTTTCTGTTTGCATATGCTATATTAAGATCGATCCCAAATAAATTAGGGGGCGTTATTGCAATGGCTTCTAGTCTACTAATATTGTATGCTTTACCTTTCCTCCACAAAAGTAATTTAAGGTCACTAATATTTAGACTATTAGCCAAACTCTCCTACTGAACATTCATGGCCAACTTCTTAATATTAACTTGAATAGGTGCCCAACCTGTAGAAGACCCTTATATTCTAATAGGTCAAATATCAACTATAATATATTTCTTTTACTTTATTGTTATAGTTCCCGTCATAGGAATACTAGAAAACAAGCTATTATTCAAATAATAACATATAATTACCACAATTATAGGTTATGTACTACCTTGAGGTCAAATGTCTTTTTGAGGAGCTACAGTTATCACCAACCTAGTCCAGCTGTTGACTCAACCTTCACAGGAGGAGATTTCAGCTTACCTCTCTTGCAAATTCTTGCATGCAAATGACAATAGCCTTAAAGATCTCCCAATCCATAAAGACAACAAGATGTTCAAGGTTTCCCCTATCCTGGATAAGCTTAGGAAAAACTGTCAGCAGATTGAACAAGAACAGTATCAATTAATTGACAAGCAAATTGTACCTGCGAAGACGGAATACAGTGGTATTCATCAGTATAACCCTCCTAAGCCTCATAAATGGGGGTTCAAAAATTTCAAAAGAGCAGGGGCAAGTGGGATTATGTATGATTTCTTCTTCTACACTGGCGCTAAGAGTACTGGTGCTGAAAAGATTTCAGCTAAGAGCATTGTTTTGTAGCTTTGTGAGAATGTTCCCAAGGACTGTAACTACAATGTCTTCTGTGACAATTGGTTCTCAACTTTAGATTTTTGCCTTGGGCTGAAGGAATGCGGTATTCTGACAGATGCAACTATATAGGAAAATCGACTTGCAGGTTGCAAGCTCAAAGCAGAGAAGGAGCTCAGAAGACCAAAACACTGCTCTGACTGTTGTTAGATGGTACAATAACAAATTTATGCCACTTGTGTCAACCTACCTTGCAGTGGAAGCCACCGGCACAGCACAAAGATTGGATTCCAATACACACAGTCACATCCCTTTAAAGTGCCCAGAAATGACGGTTCAGTATAACATACCAATGGACAGAGTTGATCTCGCTGATATGCTCAATGCTTTATACAGATGCAAAGTCACACCAAAATATGGTATGTCAGTTTAATATTTCATGCCCTTCATATTACTAAGTGGTCAATGATTTTGGCTTCTGTACAGAAGGTTTCGCAACCAGCTTGGTATCCCTTAAAGGCAACAAATGCCATTGCTAACTTTCTCAAGCAGATTAGCTCAAGCCCTTATAAAAGCAAACAAGCCAAGTCCTATGACACAACCAGTAGGAAGACCAACCAAGCCTTTTTCACCACTTGATTTTCAAGATACTAATAACAGAGGTAGAGCTCCGAAAACTGCATTACCTGATGTTGATTGGAGCTTTGCCTCATCTCCTCACTGGCTGGAGTACCGAGAAAAAAAGAATAAATGCTGGAGCAGAATTGTTTGTTTTAGCAGAATTTACTGCAAAGAATGTCAGTTATGTCTGTGTCTGATATCCTATAAAAACTTTTTCCGAGATTTTCATACAAATGACATTTCATACTTTTTTTGCAGAGTAATGGACTCTGACTAGTAAGAACACTAGATTAAGGTTAACTCTTAATATTTCACATTTTATGAATACATATGTTTTAATTTTTAGCCCCGTATAACAAGACATCATGGTTTGATTGGTGATGTTTTACCATACAAGTAACTTATTTTCTTATTTTCAGTTAGAGGGTTTTAAATTGGGTGTATTTTCCATAATCTTTATGTAAATCAAGCATTCTAAATCAATTTTAAAATTTCTCAATTTGAGTCTTATTGGCCATAGTTGCCATATGGCAACAAATTCTAAACAATATACTATTGACTTTTTTGCATAAAAATTGCATAAGCATCAATTATGAGGGCAAATGATATGGCAAGTCTACAAAAATAATTTTTTATAGATATATCAAAGATAAAGCTTCCATAAATTCTGTTTCAATCTCATCCACCTTTAACTTGATGTCCACAGAGTATGTGCTTGCAGTCTTTGCCGTGATGACGTTTCTCTTGGTTTACTGCTTCTTTTAAAACATCTTGTTGATGATTGTCTGTAGCATGCAGGCTTTGCTGGTTTCATTCTCGAAACACTCTTTTGATGAAATTATTCATTTATGCCATAGAAATCTGGTGCACTGTCATCTTCATCATCACTAACTTTATTTCAGACTCGTTATATGCTATTTGTTGCTAAAAATTGAATCTCTTGCTGCAGTTACCAGCGTCCTTATAGATGACTTTCATGTTCCCACGCAGCTAAGATGCGCGTGCATACTGACAAGCAAAAAGATTGTTGTAAGCATTGAAAGGCCACTTGAGTTCTGGTGTTCCGTTGTTATTGATGTGCTTTGATTCGATTAATTCTTCTGTGATCTGTTTGTAAACGATTTTAAAATGGGAACAAAATATTGTTCATCTTTATCTGATGAAGATAAAGTACGTTACAATGATAAATTAACACTGGTGAATGGAGTGAAGACCCATACGCAACAACAATAGGATGGTCGGAAGATATCACCAAACTTCCTAATATCTCTTGGTAGAATGTGATAAAATATTTGGTTGATACTCCAAGTGAATACACAAAGGAGGCAGTAAAGGCTTTAAAGATGGGTGTGAGTTTTTCAGAGAAGGACATGTGCAGGATTGCTTCTATAATGAAACTAGTTCAAAATCTTTTGCTTTATAAAGTCAAAGGTAAGATATCAGATATTACAATTACTGACTTGAGCATTTACTTACAGTTTTTATCATTCTTATCTGAAAATATTTGTTACTTATACTCTAAGGTCTTACCAAGTCAAAGACAGAGCAAATCAGCTGCGATGTATTATGTCTGGGTGGCAATAAACGTCCAAAATGGGTGGATATTGACTGGCAATTGTACGTGTATGGCTGGGTTGGGATCTGTTTGTAGTCATGTTGCTGCATTGCTCTTCAAACTTGAGGCTGCTGTACATTACCAACTCAATAAAGAAGTAGCTTGTACAAGCAAACTATGCTCATCGAAAGCAACAAAGAAACATGTTGAGCCAGCCCCTATAGATCAAATTTGTTTCAAACAAGCCAAAAAACACATGTTTCCAAGCACCAAGACTCAAGCTTCTACCAAGGGAAACTATTCCAATGCAGATCCATCTTTTAGACAAAATTTGATATCCAGCTAACAGTTTCAGGAGCTGTACAACATAAATAAAATGGCTGTAGTTTTCGACAGCATTCAGAAATCAGATTTCCAGAAGATACCAAACCAACCAAAAAGCATTGTGCATGACAATGACAGTCACACTGATAGTGCTGACGAAAACGAGGATAACATTTTACCAGAGCCATTAACCTCCCTATTTGACCCCACAGCAATCAATATGTCAAGGGATGATTTGGTATCATTTAGATTAAGTCATTATTATATCTACAAAGATGAATACCCCCAAAACGCCTATGACAATCTTTGTCAAGTAACAAAAACCCAGTCACTCTCAGCAAACTGGATGCTACACAGAGCTGGTCACATCACTGCATCCACATGCTTCAATGTTGCAAGGCCAAGCATTGAAAATCCAAGCAAAAGTTTGTTGAACAAAATTATGCAGTATGATGCTGGTGCCGGTAGCAGCAACAAGTACACAAAGCATGGAAGAAAGCATGAGCCTGCAGCAAGAGAGGCATATCGCAATATTTTCTTGAGCCAACACAAAGATGCTGTAGTTGTTGAAACTGGCTTTCATGTCAAAGCAAGTGTGCCATTTCTTGGGGCATCCCCAGATGGTCTAGTTACATGCAGCTGCCATCCAGACTGAATTCTGGAAATCTAATGCCCATTCAAGTACCAGCATGGTTTCATTCTATGGAAGAATGACAAGAATTTTCCAATCACCAAGGAGAAGAAGATGAATCAACACCATGAATATTATAACCAAATGCAGCTGCAGATGTTTGTATGTGATTTGAAAGTTTTATTCTCGCAGAAATAATTTTTAGAAAATGTGATGGTAGTGAGAATGATCGAAAGTTATATTGTAAGTTTCAACATCCTGCATTTGGCAACATGATTGCATGTGACAAGAATGACTGTAAAACTGAATGGTTTCACTATCCCTGTGTAAAAATTACCTGAGCACCCAAGAAATCTTGGTTTTGTGAAGATTGCAAGAGCTTGTTCTTTTCAAACATTCTCTTTAATAGTATTACTTTTGTTCAAATCATTGAAACCAGAGATGACTGGGATAAATTTATTTTATAATTTCAAATCATGGTCTTTTAGTCTAGTTCATTTCATACATTATTTTTATTAATGATACTTCTGTTCAAATTTATCACACCACAGATAATTGTCATAATTTTATCCAGTAAGTTGACCTGTGTGATTGGTATCAGTTTGTAATATTCTAAAATCTTTCAAACGACCAATGACTCTTTCAACATGTATTCTAACATGAGCCAGTTGCTGTGACTCATCTACCTCTTTTGCTGACAGTTGATCTTTCCCTTTAGTGAAACGAGGAATCTTCAATACTGCACCTCTTTCATTTAGTTCATATTCGATTAAAAAAACCTCTGTCAGCCATTATACAGTCACCATTAGTAACTTTGTCCAAAAATCCAGATTTCATTGTTATCTGTTTATCAGATGCTCTTCCTTCCCAACCATGTGACAGAAACAAAACAGCACCAGCTGGACTAATCCCTATTAAGTATTTACATGTGTTATTTTGTTTATAGCTTGACCAGGTTTGTGCACGGGCTGTTAAGTTCCTTGGTCTTTCTATAAAGATTTCAGTACAGTCAATGATGCATATGCAATCTCTAAATTTTCTTCTGAAAGATGCTGGCATACTTTGACGAATAACTCCCCTTTCTGGACAGATTATTAATTGTTCCAAATAAGTTGCAAGTGTTGGTACCCATAGACGATAAATCTTTGAAACAGTGGATGATGAAACATCAAACCTTTCTGCTAAGTCAAGATGGAGAAGAACGAGACACAGTTTCATCAGCAAGCAATATCTGGTCCTCAGCTGAAAGGGTTGAGCAAAATGGTTTTACTTTGTCTTTCACAAGCTTAAACAACCATTCTAGAATATCTCTGCTTGGTAAACCAGTGTAAAATCTGATCTGCTCACTGGAATATTTGCTCTTTTCAAAGCCAAATTTCCTCCTGGACTGATCCATTTCCAGATCCTTTTCTTGTAATCCTTTATAAAAGCTTTCAGCTGTTCTCTCCTCTGGTATATCATATGGTTCGTCTGGTGGAAAATCTGTTAAGACATTGTCTTCTTTAGGTTCAGTTGCATCCGAAATAGTACTACGAGCCCTTTTTGCCAAGAGTTTCTCATAGCGATCACTTTTCTTCTGTCTTTTCTTGGCATTTTCCACAGCTGCTTGTTCATTATGGCTGAACTTTGTTGAAACCCAATCAACATCATTTGGATCATCTGATCTCTTACCTGGAGGGATGGGATATGTTTGAATAGTTCAGATAAAATACCATATATCTATTATGCAACTCAAATGTACAAATTTCTTTTGTTAAAGATTCACACAACTAATCGAAATAAAAACAGTAAGTAGTTGCCTGAAATGAAGTGGTTATCACAGACCTTCTGTTGAGAGATTTGCTCATATGAACAGTTGTTCCAATCTTCTTTTTTTAGAACACGAATCCATTCACTTCGGCGTCTTTGTTCAATGGGGGTTTTATTAGAAGGTATTTTAAAGAAAGGAAGAGATTTATTCTTTCCTTCTCGGCGATTTTGGCAATTAACAGTACAACAACTGTCTGGCATATCGAGTCCGTGCGTCCATGTGTGTATTTGGCTATTGGAGAGGAAAAGAAACACACCAGCTTCTGCCTGTCCATATGCGCGCGCATTCATCAATAACAATAACAATGCAAGTGGTCTATAGGAAAAATGGTGCTTGAGACACATTTTCCATGAAACGCATGAGAACAACCATCTAAAACACGCCAATCACAATAATCTTTCCCAACACAGCCTGGCATGCCACATGTTTTGTATTTAAGAGAGGTCCCTCACCCTAATATTTCAGCTATTATCGTCTAGGTTGATTTCTCTGCTGCTTTTGCTAGGTTGATTTCTCTGCTGCTTTTTGAGTTGCTTGGAGTCATATGGTAGTGCAAAGCAAGAATCACCCATTGGGTTGACAGCAAAAATTATTGATTGTGCTGCTCTGGTGCAAATGACGACTTCTAAATGTGTCAAGAGCTACTGGGAGTATAGTTTGACAATTTTCAGAGAAAGGATCTTGAAAAATTTCAAGGAAGACCGCATGTCTAGAGTGGACGTCATCTTTGATAGATATGAGGAAAACAGCCTCAAGTCGGAAACAAGAGAAAGTAGAGGTAGCAGCGTGAGGATTTCTGTCAAAATAGGAACACCCATGTGGCGAAATTGGAAAGAGTTCCTCTGGAATGGCATGAACAAAACAGAATTGTTCCATCTATTAGTAGAAGACCTTGTTGCTAGAGACAACCCAGGAATCATCATTGCAACAGTTTCAGAAAATGTTCTTGCCTCGAATAACAAATTGAGCCTTGCAAACATGAAGAGACGGATACACACCTATTTCTACATGCCAGACATGCAATGGAATGTGGACATCTGGAAATCGTTTTTAGTACCGTAGATACTGAGGTTGTGGTTATCCGCATATCATTGTTTACTAATTTGAAATTTGAGACTTATGAGTTGAATTTGGAGCCAGAAATCAAGGAGATGGTTGCCTTTTTATGAGTATGCTAGAAATATTTGAAATGAAAAATGACTTGGCCTCCCATTTTGGTTAGCGTCAAACTGAGAACCTCCCTCAAACAGAAGATGCACTGTTACAGCATACAAGAGGAGCAACATTTCAAGGGGGTAAGTTTCGATAATAATAATTGAAGACTAATAAAATTTAATGATTCCTTGCTTTGCTGTTGTAGTGTTAAAAAAATTATGCATTCTTGGATACTCTTCAGCTATTTCATCTCTCTGGAATTTACCATTCTTTCCTCCAACTTGCACTCAATTAAAAAATTTTCTTCTAGATTTGTTTGGGGTCAGTCATTGGTGCAGTGGCAACGTCTACCTTCTCCAAATGCATGGGGTTGGCATATAAGGAGAATTGTATTAGTCCTGTGGTCCGACAAGCATCAAAATCTTGCCAAGAACTCGTTAAGTGTGGATGCAAACAAAGCTGCACAGGTGGCTGTAAATGCTTGGATTGCAGTGCACAGAACTGTGTCATTGTAATGGCTAATGATGAAGACAACTTGGGAAGTTTAATTTATTCACATACATCTGTTTCCGAAAGTAAAACCTCCAGTATCAATTAAGATTTAATGTTATTTTAATCACATGTTTAAATTAGCTAAATGGTAGAAATTTGAAGATGAGCTGCATTTAACCAAGTACCCACTCTAAAAATGGCTTTATAGGGGTAATTTTGAGATGGAGCCTTGATTTAATCTTGTTCAGCTTGTCAAATTGTGCTGGAATACCGAGTTTCATGCTAATATCACAATCGCAATGGGAGTTACAATAAATGCCATCAAAAAGGGCTGGAACTGAGTGCCCCATTCTGAAAATAGCATTTTGGGGGCATTTTTGAGGCTGGGTCCTAACGCTATCCTTTTCAGTGCATCAAACTGTGCTGGAATACTGAGTTTCATGCTGATGTCACAATTGCAATAGTATTTACAGTAAGAGGCATCAAAAAGTGCTGGAACCAAGTACCCCATGCTAAAAATAGCATTTTGGGGGTATTTATGAGGTGGGGTCTCAACCCTATCTTTTCAGCGCATCAAACTGTGCAGGAACACCGAGTTTTATGATGATATCGTAATTTGACCAGTATTTTACAGTAAGAGACACCAAAAAGGGGTGGAACCAAGTACCCAATCCTAAAAATAGCATTTTCCGGCATTTTTGATATGGGGTCCAACCCTATCTTTTTCAGCGCATCAAACTGTGTAGGTTCACCAAGTTTCATGCTGGTATCATAAAATGCATGATCGTTCCCCTAACAGCCCTAACTAAGATTTTGGATGCTTAACACAATCTTCAAAGAAATCTTCACACAAAATAGCACAGTGGTTCTGTCCGTGTTTGGCAGTTTGTATTGATCCTTTCTGCACCAATACCTTTCAAAGTCACATCACCAATGAAATCTAAAAAAAACTTCCTGAAGCTCCACATACTTATGAAGGTACTGAAAACAGGAAAAACCCTCTTCAAGACTGCCTGTTATACATGAAGTGCCCTGATCCAAGTTTAAAACTAACAAAGATAGCAGATTTGGTTTCTTTGTTGCTGTGAAAATAACAACCAATATCTTAATGTTATGTGGTGCCAATGATCAAATCTCACAAAGGTTTCCATACCAGACTTTAAATAGAACAGTTTTCCTTTTTCTGGTAGCTATTTTGAAACAGGATTTGAAACCATTACTTTAATGTTGAAGTCTAAAAGTAGCTACTTGTCAAATTAGAAACTATGCATACAATAAAAACAGTTAAATAATTGCACCATCACCAAAATACTTAGTAAACTTACAAGAATAACAACAAGGAATGATTTCCCAAGCAAATTAGCCAGTTCAATACTTGACCAGCAACAAAGAAGAATTCAAATTCAGATCTGTTAACTGTGAACCTGGCTGGCCTATTGTTGGTAGAGAAGAGAATGGTGGCTTTAACTGGATAGCAAGGAATACAGCTAATTGCGGAAAAGATTTGGAGCATCTTCCAAATGGAATAAAAGATTTATATTCCTATCGAAATCCTGCTGGATTTTTTTAAACAATTTCGTTCCCACTTCCACTGTCAGTGTCATTTGCTGACAAAGGCAACATACTTGACAGCTCTGTCTTTCATTGTTAAACACTACTTGATAATCTGCATTAGTCGCAATCTCTCTCCTTATCTTTCCTTGTGGAAAAGGACCCTGTCATAATATAAAAACTTTAACTGATTTATGATGCGAGATTTTTGTGAACAGCTGAGCAAAGTCATTATCGTTTGGTCACCACAGACAGCAGCGTTACCTTTGAAACAGAAAATGATAAGAAAGAAATTGCCTGTACGACAAAAACTCAACTTCCGATGGAAAATACACAAAGGGGATAGTACCGACAAGTGATGCAAGACAGGAGAACTATTAGCAAGATGGATGAAGACACAACAAACTGATAATGGCTGCTATGTTACAGAACCGTGGAATTGGCACAAGGGCCTAAGATGGAAGTACTGGACAAGACCAATACTGATAGTCTACTGGGGGTTAGATCCAAGATTCGTCCAGGACAACTTCAAGATCCATGTGACATATAGATATGAGACAGGAATAAAAGATACAGGCAAGCTGTCAAGCAAAATAAAACAACTAGCTGTAAAAGGGTAAAGGTGGCTGCAAAAGGCACGTTACAAGCTGGAGCTGGTTAATGCCACTATAAAAAAATGTCTGGAAATGGCATAAGGAAAAACAACACTGTTAAATGAAACATAAAAGAAAAATGCAAAGTCATAAGAGAAGGCGAAGATAACCGAATTTTAATGTAAATAAAAATTACACAGACTTTATTGAATCACGCTAGCGAATCTATAATCACTACTGTGGTGGATAATCACTACTGTGGTGGTACTATTTGCTTACTGTGGTGGTAGTTTCTGCGTACTGTGGTGGATAATCACTACTTGTGGTGGTTTACTATGCTCGCGGTGGTGGCAGTTTTGGCTTACTGTGGTGGATAATCACTACTTGTGGTGGTTTACTATGCTTGCGGTGGTGGCAGTTTTGGCGTACTGTGGTGGATAATCACTACTTGTGGTGGTTTACTATGCTTGCGGTGGTGGCAGTTTTGGCTTACTGTGGTGGATTTTGTGGTTTTTTCTTGCTTGATCTATAGAGTTTTGCTATGATTTCGTATTCACCACATAAAGCATAATAACCCACCACAAGTAGTGATTATCCACCACAGTACGCAAAAACTACCACCACAGTACGCAAATAATACCACCACAGTAGTGATTATCCACCACAGTACGCCAAAACTGCCACCACCGCAAGCATAGTAAACCACCACAAGTAGTGATTATCCACCACAGTAAGCCAAAACTGCCACCACCGCGAGCATAGTAAACCACCACAAGTAGTGATTATCCACCACAGTACGCAGAAACTACCACCACAGTACGCAAATAGTACCACCACAGTAGTGATTATCCACCACAGTAGTGATTATAGATTCGCTAGCGTGTGAATTAGAACATACGAAATAGAATTCATTGTTGCTGTGTTTGGGTGTATTCTTCTGACACATTGGTTGAACTTGAAAGCTGAAGTTTTAATAATGAAGTTCTTTAAATCAAGAAATTATTTGGAAAGCATTCGTCATATAACAGCAAGCGTATAAAAGCTATGGGTTTAACAAATAGAAAACTAAAAGGTTATGGCAGACAAACACTGAAACTGTTTTCGAAAACTGCAAAAAGACTTTCATACAGAGCTAGGAGTATACCTAATCCCAGATTGGTAATATTCAACATTTGGACGGCAGGATTATAGTAACAAGCTAAAGAGAAGAATTTTGTAAAAAACACAGGAAAAGCAATATAAAAGCCTTGCATTCTATAAATCAAAGTCAATTTCCTATTGTGCCATATGTGTAGTTTCCATCTTGATAGAAGGAGACGGGGAATTCAGTGGTTTCCAGAATGAAGTTCATCAGCTCTTGTTCAGTCATTGTTGAGTGGATTTTGTGGTTTTTTCTTGCTTGATCTATAGAGTTTTGCTATGATTTCGTATTCACCACATAAAGCATAATAACCCACCACAAGTAGTGATTATCCACCACAGTACGCAAAAACTACCACCACAGTACGCAAATAATACCACCACAGTAGTGATTATCCACCACAGTACGCCAAAACTGCCACCACCGCAAGCATAGTAAACCACCACAAGTAGTGATTATCCACCACAGTAAGCCAAAACTGCCACCACATGAGCATAGTAAACCACCACAAGTAGTGATTATCCACCACAGTGCGCAGAAACTACCACCACAGTGCATAAATAGTACCACCACAGTAGTGATTATCCACCACAGTAGTGATTATAGATTCGCTAGCGTGTGAATTAGAACATACGAAATAGAATTCATTGTTGCTGTGTTTGTGTGTATTCTTCTGACACATTGGTTGAACTTGAAAGCTGAAGTTTTAATAATGAAGTTCTTTAAATCAAGAAATTATTTGGAAAGCATTCGTCATATAACAGCAAGCGTATAAAAGCTATGGGTTTAACAAATAGAAAACTAAAAGGTTATGGCAGACAAACACTGAAACTGTTTTCGAAAACTGCAAAAAGACTTTCATACAGAGCTAGGAGTATACCTAATCCCAGATTGGTAATATTCAACATTTGGACGGCAGGATTATAGTAACAAGCTAAAGAGAAGAATTTTGTAAAAAACACAGGAAAAGCAATATAAAAGCCTTGCATTCTATAAATCAAAGTCAATTTCCTATTGTGCCATATGTGTAGTTTCCATCTTGATAGAAGGAGACGGGGAATTCAGTGGTTTCCAGAATGAAGTTCATCAGCTCTTGTTCAGTCATTGTTGAGCTTTTTCCCTCTATCTTTGTTATTTGAATATCCAAGACATTGAACCAGTGAGTCACAATTTTGTACCTGTGATAGCTCAAGATAAGATCCTGATACTCTGCTGTATCTCCAAAGTATGCGAATGTCCATCTGCTTTCTTCAGTCGTTGTTGATGTGCTGTCTTTCCAATATGTTGTAGGTATAAGAATTTCAGAGTCAGCTGCAGCAGTATCAAAAACAGTGTTCTGAATTGCTTCTCTGGTTGCGAAAGTGTATTCTGCATAATGTGCGATAGCTTTGTTTTGTATGTGTTCTTTAGGCATTTTAGTTTACCTATCTGTGGCAAATTCTTCCCCTTCTGTAGTGATGGTTGGCTTATATTCCATATCTTCTGTATGGTACCAAAGATCTGTACCTGCTTCTTCTATAATATCTCTTGTTGTTGTTGAACCTGTATGGCATTACTTCTCTCTGTAGGAAATGTAGAAACGGTTCAGTTCCAGCTGCTATTCCTGCCAAAATTGTTTCTGCAAATTGTGGTATAATATTTCGTGTCCGTCCAGCATGCTTACTTATACTCTTGATCATGTGATATTTATTCATTGTTTAGTTTCGTGTCTATTGTTGTCCTAATCCTATTGTTCAATTGTTTAATGTTTGTCTGTCCAATCCTGCCCGGTCACGTGATGATTGTTTTATAGTTTTGATACTATTTGAAGGAGATTATGTCATGGTTCCTTGGGCCCACTTGGCTGATTGGCTGTTTAGATGGAGAAGAACAAAATAGGCATTGTTTTATTGTTCAAGCATATCTTTGATTAAGAAATTGAAGGAATACATCATTGTTAAGATCCTTAATACACCATCTGTCCTGACTCAATTTAGTTTGGTCAGGGGGGAAATTAGCAAAACATATTACATGAGGAATCTGATTAACTCTCATTGCACTCCAATATTTGGTACTAAAAAACCGTTCATTTTTCAGTTCTTCTACAATGTTGTAGTTGATCTGCTCCTCAAGGCTTCTGCTGTAGTCGAACATAACAATCTTCTGTAGTGCAGTACAAAGAGCACCATAATGGAAAAAATTATCTTTTTCAATTCAGGGAGACTTAGAATTTGCACAGAGTGAGAAATTTGGGATGAGAAATTGCGTCACAAAATTTCAGAGAAAACCAGGGGGCAACATCATCTTCCTTATCGACTGCCAACTGAAGATAATTGGCTCTGTCGAAGAAGACAGAAGGCTAAAAACAAATCAGAAGGTTTTTGGTTAGTGCAGTGCAGTACAGCATGTCCCAAAGCAGTCACGGCAAATTAGGTCTTTAAATTCTTCAAATCGCAAGTCTGAAATTTTTACATATATGTATTTTTTCTGACATTTTATACCCATCCTTATGTAATTTATACAACTTATATTCGCCTTCACGGGTGGTAAGTCACCCCAGGGACCTGAGAAAATACTTAATGTGTTTGGTAATACCAAAGATAACAACAATTTTCTTCCCTAGAGTTGTGGCACTACCAGCTAAGTTCCTCCACAGTAACAAAATTTTTGTCAAAATGGTCAGGAAAAAGTGATGTGGTTGCCTCTTCTATATAGACGGGTGACTGCGAGCATCAGACCTCTCAGACTACATGAGGTATCTCAAACACGACTATGAAAACAACAGATCACCAAGGAAATACACGAATGCAGCACAAATTGGTTTCTACAGACCAAACTATTGGCTGATATCTCAAGAGGTTGGAACTAAGGTTTAACAATATTAAAACAGATATTAGTAGTTTTCGATAAGTCTACTAACACATACAGAGGTTCTCTGCAGCCAGAAGACATAGAAGACTGAATAAGAAACAAAAAGCATCAAACGGAATAAAAAAACTAACTGACAAAGAAGTAAGCATGCAAGTTGTGTTACTACACTAATGTGGCACCTCTTTGTATTTAAAAGAGACATTGTACCTCCATGAACAGCCATTCATACATTTGAAGTTTTCTTTTTCTTTTAAAAAGAACATTACATGTTCAATGCAAACAAACTTAGACCCAACATGAAGAAACTTGGGATTTAATATCTAAATGTAGTCTTTACCGTATTCTATACAATGAACGCATGTTTGTTTGGAAATGAACTAAGGAAGATGGAGAATTGGCAATATCAATGTCCTAATATATTTTGGCTGTTAATTATGGCGCGCCAAACCGGCCAAAAATATAACTTTTGCTGACAGTAATTTGTTATATTTTTATGCACAATTTTATATTTTTACTGCACGACTTTATATTTTTGTTGCACAACTTTATATTTGTGTTGCACGACTTTATATTTTTACTGCACGACTTTATATTTTTACTGCACGACTTTACACTTTTGCTGACAGAACTTTAAATATATGTGCTCGATTATTATAAATGGGCACATATTTTAATCGGGCACATATAACTTTTGCTGACAGCAAAAAGTTTTGCTGTCAGTAAAAGTTATATATTTTCAAAACGAACCTGTCAATCAATCAATCAAGAATGTTCACGGGGGTTATATAACTAACGCTTTTTCTTTGTGGCTTATGGTGTGACGTATGGGGAATCTCCTTTAGCCTTCCTGCCACTCCATGTGCAAAGATGGAAGAAAAAGACGAAGAAGACAAAGCTCTGGGCGACCTCATAAGGGCAGCTGATCGCCTAAACTCAATCAGCTGACACCCTCGGTCTGCTAGTTCTTCAAGGCATCCTCCGGCCACTATTCCTGAATACGTTGCTGCACCGTTTCCAACAATTCGTGGAGGGAGTCAGCCTAGTACTAGGCCCTCAAGCACCGGAGGTTCAACCAACGATCAAGGTGAGGCCCAGACTGGATTTTCATAATGAATGAATTAGTTAATTATTGCGAGTTATTGTATTTTATGCAGAGTGTCCTATATCATAGGATTTTCCTTCAAGAAATTTTCATCCAGGGGTTCGGCCTATTTTGCAGGGATCTGAAATTTTTGATTTTCTATTTTTTTGTGTTTTGGAAAGTTTCTTGTTGTACACGCATTATTTTTATAAGGAAGTGCTTTATAAGGAAGGTAGTACTCGGATAGGCAAAAACTTAAGGAATTCCAGTACTGGATCGGAGACTTTTAAGGAATCTGACTTTATTAAAGAATGATGATGAAGCTGATCATTTACATGAAAAACGAGCAAGCAACACTCTTATTGTCAATGGTTTAATTAGTATTCTTTCTATTCGTCTTCTGACACCTCCATGTCCCTATATTTCCTTGTCCCAGGTTTATTTTAAAGAAACAAGTATAAAAATTAAGGAATTGCTAAGGAATTTTCAGTACTCAAATTTGACTGTCAGTTAAGGAATTTTCAGTACTGAGCCTGAGCCGAACTTCCTTATAAAAAAAAATGCTTGTAAGGGTGGTGGAGTGGACAGATTTGAAAATTTTTCTGGCATATTCATAGTAATAGCAGTTGCCCTGGAAACAAGCCTCTGTTTTATTATTGTTCTTCTCAAGATTTTAAGGGTAATAGATGATTTTTGCCCCATAGATGTCCGTAATCAGCTGAATACCCCTGTGCCTGCAAGACCAGTAAGACCTTCAGGTCCTGCATTTCACCAGCAATTTATGAATAGGAACCAATCTTCAGGTGTGGGGAGAAAGAGACCTCAGCCGCCAAGAGCCACATCTGCTGCCAAAACAAAAGCGCCGAAAATGTGGATAAAGGACGTCATTCTTATCCCGTCTCCACGCATATGCAATGTCCCAAAAGGTCCTGCTCGTGAAATCTTGTACGAGGATGGCTTTGTGATTTCGGGATTCAAGCTTCTCAGCAGCGCCACAGAGAGAGATATAACAACTGACATTGAAAAGGAGCTTTCTGAAAAATTCTTGTCGGTGAAAAATTCAGCGAAGTTTCACTTTGTTAGAGCCGTTGAGAAAAAGATTGTTCGAGTGATAAATAATCAAGAAATTAATGGAGAAATTCTGAAGCATTTTTGTGGACCGAGAGGAGACAGACCAATCTTCATCAGAGCAACTGAGGATATTACATATTTGCTATCTAACCCATCAGCTTTTGAAGGTGACATGACGAAGGAAAATGAAAATCCATTTGTTTGTGATTTGAATAATGTGCTTGATGACTTGGATGACATCACAGAAAGTGACATGCTCTATCCATACAATATGCTGAGAAAGGAAAATGATGACTATATCAAACCAGTGTCAATATCCTCAGAACAAGTAGAATCATGTGTGAACATAGATGTAAATGCCAAAAACTCTGTCGAAGCCGGGCATAAAGCATCAAGTCAGTCAACTACCTGTCCGATATGTCAAGAGGATTTTCCTGTAGGAATTATAGAGATACATGCCAGTTCTTGCAGCAGTACGCCCCTACCAGAAACACAGGCTCGAAATGATCAATCAACACCAGAATTCAATAGTCTCGATGAGGAGATAGCGTTTAATGCAAGAAAATTCCTTCAAAGTTGTGAACCGATAAAATTTGTTGTCCGCCGTAATAGTGTTACATCAGATGTTTTTAAGAAGATGAATATATTCTTTAAGGATGGAGAGCTGAAGCCGATAACAGTGGAATTCATTGGTGAAGAGGCTATTGACGAAGGGGGTCCTCTACGTGAAATGTTCACACTGATTTATGACTTAATCCTCAGAAACTCATGTGCGGTCAAGAAAAACGATACGTCTTTCAGCATGACGTGATGAAACTGGAAGCAGGGCAATTTGAAACATTTGGCAAAATAGTTGCTTTGGCGTTTCTTCATGGATTGTGTGGTCCTCATAATTTCAGTGCGTCACTCACAAATTACTTGATTTGTAGAAAAATAGCTCCAAACTATGAACATATACCTGATTATGAGCTGAAGAAAAAACTAGAGGACATGATTGGATGTAACGGTCAAGCGGAACTTGATGCTGTTGTTGATTGCCTGGACGAAAGATTTGAATCTGGGTACAACAAGCCGATTATATTGCTAAAAGATAAAGAAGAGTGCATTGAAGCAATAAGTAGTCACTGGACGGTAATGCGTCAGCTGCGAGAACTCCACTCATTTGAAAAGGGTCTAGCAACGAATGGAGTTCTAGAGATTCTCAGACGTCATAGCATGGAGTCCATGAAACAATTCATGTATGACTCATCGCACCTCAATGCAAACACTCTGCGAGACATGTTCCCATGCACGTTTTCCGAAGACAGCGAGAAGCGAAAGCGAGAGGAAGACACCATCTTTAACTGGAGCAATTTTGTGGATGAGGCTGAGAATGGACTAGTACCCAGCAGCAATCAGTTAGATTTTGGAAATTCCGAAGCTCAAAGTGGGAAAAAGGTGGAAATCAAGCTAGAAGATATACTTTTCTTTGCCACAGGATCAAAGTTTCTGCCTCCTATGAGTTTAGGGAGAGGAAGCATACAGTTCATTCATGACTGTAGAGATTACGGACGCCGCATTACAGCCAGCACATGCACTTTGAAGATGAAGATTCCTGTGACAGATCGTTATTCCGGTGATAATTTCACAAACAGTATTTTCGAAGATATTATAGAATCACCAGGTTTTGGAACAGTTTGAAGTGATTCTTTAAAGACGTGTTTCTATATATTCAAAGTTCCTGTTATTTCTGAAATTATTGTGATATTATGTTAAGATGTTATGTTATCGTTGTTGCTTAAATGCTTAAGATTTACTATAGCTATATCACCGTGAAACAAACGCAGTCATGCCTAGTGTTATGGGTAAAAAAGGTTTTACAAGCATTTGGTTGGTTTTAGTTAATTTTTATCTGTCGATATGTATTTGTTATTTTGAGCATATATCTGTTATGTTGAATTGAAGTAAGAGTGCACCCT
The DNA here is from genome assembly GCA_014526335.1 of Chrysaora quinquecirrha. Taxonomy (NCBI): domain Eukaryota; kingdom Metazoa; phylum Cnidaria; class Scyphozoa; order Semaeostomeae; family Pelagiidae; genus Chrysaora; species Chrysaora quinquecirrha. The sequence goes on from JACTAT010000200.1 coordinate 586,079, forward strand.
TTCAAATATAGTTTGCATTGAAACATTGCTATGATTACATATAAGTGGTTCATAATTTCAGATTTGCTACAGCTATTGTCTCCGTGTACGATGGTTCTCTCATCAACGCAATAAGTAATCATTGTGTATAATAATTGCGAATGGATGTCATATTTTGTAGCAGATTGATGACATTGCTGTACGTTTCGATTCCAACAGTGTCATCTTGGAGAAAGGGGTCAATTTGTTGAATGACAATCTGTTCTTCATCAGAGAAATCGAAAGGACAACGCGGAATGACAACATTGTTGTTTGTTTCTATCTCGTCGAAAGCTTCATCATCCACTCCGTATTCTTCCGGATTAAATGATTCTGGATTGACTAAATCAGCTACCGAATCGCCGTCCAGATATGTGTAGAGTCCTTCAATCCATATTTGTGTGGGGGTTCGTGAACGCTCAGTTCTCATGGAATGATTGTTCCAGTGAGAAACAAACTCTTCCAGAGACCTGTTGATCCTTGGCAAATATATTATCTGTAGCGCTAGTAAACATACTTCATTAGTTGGATCTAGAATGTCTTGGTCTTCCATCCAGTAGAATAATTGTTTGTAATGGTCAACAACATAGCAAACCACATCTTTCCACAGTCTTTCTATTCTCTGGTTGTGAACAGAGCGTCCCGTCAAGTAAGGATTACAGTTTGTTCCAAACTTATGTGGCATCATACGGGCCACACCAACATTCTCCATTCCATGGTCCGACCTTACTCTTCGTGGCCAGAAAAATTCTCCAACAGCTTTTGTAAAAGGCATCTCACCGTTTCAGCTTGATTGTTATCACAACATTTTAAATATATAATAAGACGTGAGAATCCATCCACACATCCATGAATGACCATTCGCCATCTAATTAGTTTGTGATGGCTGTCTATATGCCTGCGGAAAATCAGATCATAGTTTGAAGGAAAATCAGATCAGAGCATTAGTTTGAAGCTGCTTTCCGTTTTGGTTACTACTCTTGCACTCGACAAACTCTTTTAGGTGCAAAATACTATTCATTGCGGAATTACAGAAAATAGAAATTTCCACTTACACTTCATGCGCTCTATTGATGAGTTAGATTGCAAGGAGAAATTACAGTTGTAATACTGTCTTGTCTATTCAAAAATATAACATTCTGTGTCTCGGGGTACATGACCTATGGATGGACGGGGATGTGTTGAGGATGGCGGAGGCTTTCTCGATGCGAAAAAGTTTTTTCCACTTTCACACCCGCTTAGATGGGGATTTAAATAAAAAGGAATCATGCCATCTTTAGAGAATTTCAGGGCCAAAAACCCAGCTATATTGGTGGCATATACCCGTACCAACATGAAATTGTAGTTTCTGCGTTGCTGTTATTTCTGGCGACCCCACCCTAAAAAACATTTAACAAGGGTTAAACAGAGGGGTTTAGGGATTTTGATATAGGGCAAACCACGCCCATGATTTTCGCCATCAAAGTATACAATCAATAATAATGCCTACAAACCATAATGCGTTTGGGCCTGCTACGTTGTAGACATGTCGCCTCAATACTTGAAACCTGCGCATCAGTCTGCCGACCGGATCAATGCATCTTATTGACTCTCGCAGCATCTGCCGTTGGATCCTTATTCCACGGGCTCGAAGTGCTCCTCCAACCATCCTTTCCCCCATTGATGGGCATGATTGCAACATTTCTTCAATTACTCTGTCTAGTTCATCAGGGGTCATAACATCATAGAAGACACGGTAATCAACATCACCCTTGGTGCAACCCATTTTTGATAAGTGAAAGTTAATATCATCAGGAATGTCTAGTCTAAGTACATAAGTCAGTAAAATGAATACCTTTTGTAACTTACTTCTGACTTATCACATCCACCCGAATAGGCCATAGCATTTGAATTCTAAGAAAAAAATTGAAGAAAGTAAGTCAAAGCCAGGTCCGAGTGTTGGTATTTGTGTTCCGAAACAGACTGCATTGTAGCAATTTTAACAATAAGACCAATGAGCTTTGGAATCCCAAAGTTTTCACTCATATGGACACTGTCTTTAGAGGACCATAGGCACTTCTCTTTCGTGTTGATTTCATCTGCAATGTCAGATATTGCACATTTCTTCTCTTACACAGGTTCTGCATTGCAATGCCATATAGACTAGATAAACAGTCCACCTCATCTAGCGGCGGCAGAATAGATACAAGAACCATCTGTTGGGGATTTAGAAATAATAAGCTTGTTGACTTTGACAATCTAAAGCAAAAAGTAGCGTAGAAGATCCCAATTTTGTCCCGGACAGATTACTTATATGTATAGCACTTATGAAAGCTTCACAGAGATGTGATGTTAGCAACCTGACAATCCTCTAATCCATGAGGTGTCTGGACAGGCACAGATTTATACAATTGGTTTAGCTTTTGGTGAATGCACCATTTTCAACCAGTGTATTTGAAGGCATTGTATTTGATAGTTGTAGATCTCACGTGAACATTGTTTAAAATCTCTCCGCGCAGGTAAACAATAGCAGCTATTAAATGAAAGAGCCCAAAATCAAATTAGTTCCAACCAGAAGAACCACGACCTTACAAATGCAGTCTTTTGGGATTCGGCAATCTTTGATTTCTGCAGCAATATCCTTGAACTGTCCCCCTGGTGTTGCATCTACGTACCAATTCAAAGGAGATACTACGTCTCTCTGAAGGATTGGCCGCAGCTGCGAATGTGAGAACACAGGGACCTTTAAAAGAAAGGACAAGATTATTATTACGATGTTTCAGACTCTTTAGAAGACCAAAAATAAACTGTAGAATACTACTATACAACAATTTGTCAGGCTGTCAAGATTTTGAGGGGGACTGAAGTAAAGAAATATCTAACTTTTGTTCCATGTCTTACAACAGTGAGATTCAAAATTTATTTTCTGTGAGACAGGGTATTGCATTGTTGTTTTGATGCTTCTTATTCCTCTGATCAGGTTTTTGGTTTTCAAGAAAAGAAATAATGTCATAATGCCATCAATCAAGATGTGTCCACACTGTTCCTTTTTACAATGAAATAGGAAAACCCTAGTTCTAAAAATCCCAGTTGTGCTTGATCGTCTGTCATAGGATGGGAGAAAAATGAATTTACATTTTTACAATAAGCAAATTGATTTTTGTTAATTAATTAAAATAATAGGCATGACTACAGAAATATAAATTCCGCCTACCGTCTCATCGGAAAAACCACCTGTTGGACAAAGATCTTTATTTTGTTTCCCACTTATTCGAAGATGCCACTTGATGGCATTGCTGCTTCTACCAGTGCCTCTCTTATCTTCTCTCGTCGCCTTCATGAATGTGGAGCACAGCGAGCTTGCATGGTTATTACTAACTTATGATTCAAGAAGTGATTTCTCATTGGCTAATGTAAAGTCACATGACTGGGTGTTCGACTTGTGAAGTAAAAAAAATTTCATTGGCTAATAAATGCCACATACCTCACATATATCAAATGCCACTATTCAATCTTCAATATTGATGACGTACATGCAAGCAAACGACTTCCTGTGCACCAAAAGGCAATCGTTAGGGCCCTGCAACATACTGAGCGAGCTTGATGGAAAATAAGGTAAAAGTTTGTATTCATACTTACGAGGTCCGCCTGGCCGCTTTGAAACTTTGGCTATTAACTTTGATAAATTTGTAACACAAAATTTTACAAGAGTTTTCTTATACACACTCCTCAAAGAATTCGCATTACTATATTGCGTGGAGTTATTTGCCCCCCCCCCAAAATACAAAATTTTGTGTACAATATCAAAATTTTTACATTTGCAACTTCCCTGGATAGACAGGATACATATGCGGAAAAAAACAATTTTCAACATTTGCATTGTAAAACTGTACACAATATATAGTGCATATTTAGAACATATAATATAACAGATCTAACAGCTACTGTGACTTACACATAGTGACATATTTAACAACTATTGTGGCTAATAAAAACTACAAACAAACAGGTCCTGAGAGTGGTGTTTGATATTTATACAGTACAGTATAGGAACAAAGAACTAACTTCTACATTTTCTGTAATGGTGAGTCGCACCAGTTGTGAGTGGGCGACACGGATCTCACCTGTTTTCATGATTCATTTATGCAAGGATATCTCTAAGTTGTTTTTCATTGGCTTAGGGCTCTTCCGACCAATTGTTTCGTCATTGACAATTTATTCACCAAACAACGAGCCACATATTTTCGGGTGTGAGGGGGAAAACCCGTAAGAAATAAAAACATTTGCTTTGAGTGAGGTAAAAAGGTGTTTCAGATTAGAAGAAAACATCGAGTAATTGCTTCCTCTCTTACCTGTGCTGATTTTCTTGAATGGAGTGTTGCTGTGTTGAAGTACTACTTAGCCTAGAGATCTTTATCTCAAAAGAGTTCAAAAATCGTTTTGGCTGGCAGAGCATTGGTTGCATATGAAAAAAAATGCCTATACGTCATGATGTTAATGAACTAGCAAACGAATTAAAGGAAACATATGCAAGGCTGTTACGGATATAAAATTCTTGACCCCAAAGAAATCGCAGAAAACTTCAGGAGTGAAGATGTGAGGTTGTGGCCCCGGGAAAAAATTTTCCTTCTATTATCGCCAAAAAAGCATTTGAGAATGAATATATAGGACAATATAAGGCAAGAAAAGCTTTCTCCTATTTTATGAGTGGATTTGTGCATAAAATATCTACATTTGCTGTGTCAAAGGAAAGAATAATTCTGAAAGAAACTGTTATGGCATCACAAAAAGTGTGTGAAGATCCTAGAAATTTGTGGGTTTTCTGTAGTAAAAATGGTGACATTTTAAGTGGATACCGTACATGTACAGCTGTCTGCTCAGAGTGCTGTAACCATGTAATTTCGCTTCTATACAAAGCTGAGTGTGCAAATAGCAGAGACGTGGTGGACCCAGCCTGTACAGAAATTGCTTGTACCTGGAACAGATGTACGGGAATTGCAACATAGAATACAAAAATCAAAGATGTTGAAATAATAAAACACAAGGTAACTAAAAAGAACAGGAAACAAGTGGTTCAAAGTTTATTTAAACTAGAATTTGACCCTCACAATGTTGCTGTTCGAAAGATGTGAAGCATTGTTCACCAATTTACGGGGAAAAATCAAATGTTGGCCCAAAAGAGTACCCTTACCCACTTCCAATTATTACGCTGGCTTTGGAAGTTACACACAAGTATCAAGGTTCAACGGAACAAGAGCTAAGCAGTGAATTTGTGCAAATTTTATCCTTTTCAGAGAATTCACTACACAAAATGGAGAAATCAACAAGGGCTAAGTCAAGATCTAGGCATTGGAAAGACCAAAGGGTTGGATGCATCACTGGCACAAAAATTAGAGAAATCTTCACAAAGGTGAACACTATTACACATTCAAAAGGTAAAATGCTGAAAATCACACCATTGCATGCGAGAATGTTTAATGATTCTGACGTTGGGGTACTACCTGCAGTATAATATGGAAGAGAACACAAAAAAGATGCTCGCATTGCATTTGCAGAGCAAGGAGTAAACAACCATAGAAATGGAAAGCTGCTTGATGTTGGCCTAATTGCGAGTCCAACTTTCCCGTTTATATAAGCAACTCTGGACAACATTTTTCAATGCAAGTGTTGCAAAGACGGTGCAAAATGTGCAGTGGAATATAAATGTGCATTTAAAATAAGAAACAGAAATGTCTTTGACACATTCGGTGAACTAGATTACCTTGAGAAGGGTGCAGACGGAGAGACAACTCTCATGCAAAATCATAAATATTACAGCCAAGTGACAAACCAAATAGCCCTCATCAAAGCAAAGCATGGCTTCTTCATTGTTTGGACATTGGGTCTGCATTCATACAGAAGACTCCCTTTATTCCAGAACACTGGCCTGAGCTGCAGAGGAATGCTGTTGTTTTTTTTTAAATCACATGTGACTCGAGTATTACTCAGGCAACGTGAAATTGCTTTTTGCCCATTTTGTGGCAAATTTGGCTTGAAGCCAAATGAAATCGAAAAAGAAGACGAAAACAGCATCCAGTTTTTGGTTTGTGAATTATGGCACCATTGGCCGTGTAAAAACATACAAAAAGCATTCAAACCGGAATTGATATTCCAAACTTGCATATAAGAACTTGATTGAACTGGAACTTTCGTAATAATTAACAGTTAAAAGTTTTGAAAAGTAGAATAGTTAAACCTTGATTATATAATTTTCTCATTATGCTACAATATTATAATTAAAAATATAAATATCATAGTATTAATGATAAGTAAAGTACACAGCTATATTCATTTCACTGTTCTAACAAAAGTTCTCTTTAATTTTTTAATGCTGCACACACAGTAACGATATCATAAACTATAGGCAATAGAGGAGTAGCCAATTCTGTCTTCAAGATTCCGTACTCTTTCATCCTTCTCCTCAAACAGTGAAAGTCAATGTTAATGTCCCCTACAATCATCGATTGACACAAACATTTCCACGAAAAATTTGCACGTTTGCTATTATTGATGTCTTGGCAACATCGTCCTTGCTCATCTGCATGTCTCTGCGTTGTTAAGTCAATTAAGGTTAAATTTTGATTGCATTCGCCTGACTGAAATCCATAAAACAAACATTGATTTATATAAGTCCCTACTAAATAACTATGTTTTTAACTACATGCCTCCTAAACACAAAAATGTGGGTGGCATTGGTATCTATATAAAGCAAGATCTTATATTTAATATCTTAAGTAAAATGTTAGGATCCCTGTGAAAATCTCTGGGTTCAAATCACAAGGGGAAGTAAAGAAACAATACTTGGCATAGTTTACAGACATCTGAACAGTGACATTGCTGAATTTAATGAACAGTTAGAACGAACACTCCTGCTTACTGAAGGCCTAAAGCCTGATCAATCGATGATTGTAGGGGACATTAACATTGACCTCATAAAATATAATCAACCAGGTAGGAAAAGATCTAAAGAAAATCTCGATTTGATGCTTTCTCATGGATATCTACCTGCCACTACATTACCCTCAAGAGTCACTGATCATACAGCTACTTTGATTGACCATATATTTTACAAATAGCACAATTGTTAATACAAACATTTTTGCTCAAATTATGCAGGGAAAACATTTCACTTCACAGAAACTTTAAAGAAAAAAATGTAAATTAGTAACAACTTTACCTTTGGTGTTAGAAAAGTCTGTACAATAATAATATAGAAAGTCCTCATGAAAGGAGTCCTGATTGCTGATATATATATTTCAAATTCTTAAACAGTCTATCTAGCTCATAGCTGAATAATAGGAATTTCATGAACATGAAACAAAATATGTGCCATGCAGTAAGTACTGGATGGAGTAAGAAATTCTGTCTTACCACTGACTATATTTACCATTATTGGCTACAGGGCCTGATTAGGAAGGAGAAATTGTGAAATGTACATGCATTCCTTAACTTGAGCCTTTTCTTTGCTTAGCGAGAATTTAGGCAAGAGCAAGGCAAAGTTCTTCCTGCTGCTCACAATATCTACAGAGATTTCCCAGATTTCTGAAATGTCTTGAAGAACTAACGAGGCAACATTCTCTTAAAGACCTTAGTGAAATAGATGCCAAGGATATCATAAAGCAATTTTTTGATCCTAATCGAGCTCTCTTTAACGAAATTGAAATGGTGATGCAAGCAATCAGCATATGCTGCGTCAAAGTCTCTTGTGAATCTGTATTAGAGTCACTTGTTTCAATCTTTGAAAATTATTTTGATGCCAGGAGGAACATGAACGAAAAGTACAGCTCAAGAATTCATGGTTGCTGCTAATGGCCCTAATCTCGCTTATTCTGACTCTGTAATCAAAGAAGCAATTGATTCTTACTGGCGATCCAAAGGTAGCACATGGCATTTTTTTACAGAACAACTGTCCTGGAGCAATTGAAAGAATATGCTGGTGACTCCCAAGTATTGTGCAGAATGCTGAAACAGCAAAGCAATCTTCCATTCATGGACAAGTAGCACTCTCTTTTTGCTTAGGTTTTGATCTTTTTCTACATGACGTTATGAACAGATACATAAACAATATGAAAAAATCATGTAATATTATATTCAAATTAATTATTTTAAGAAGCAGATAGAATCCTTATAGAAATTTTGTTGATTTTCCTTTGAAATTGATTCCAGAAGTTTCTTAGCCTTAGCCTTGGGTTCCCAGAAAGAAAATATGTAATCCAGTTTAGGTCACCAAGGGTAAATAATGTTTCAGCCAATCAGCGACTGTTGTCAAAGTCTGATATCAGCCAATCAACATGCTAGTAAAATGGCAGCCATTAGCCTGTAAGCTGCAGGAAAATGTCCTGCTGTCTCGGATTTGATACAAGAGATTGTTCAAACAGGACTTAACAGTACTTTTTAAAGAGAAGAAAAGTTATTCTACATTTTTACCTCTCGCATTTTTTAATTTCTTCCTAAAGCAAGAGATATGACCTAAAATTATGGCGTTATTTACGTGGAGTTTCATGCTGGAATTATGAAATAAGGTAAGAGGTGAAAGATAGATGAGGGCAAGTAAAGATGGCCAAACTTTTTCTTACGAAACAATCTGCCTCTCAACAAATTATCGGTCTCAGCAAATTCCACACAACAACAGGTAAATTTGTTTCTTTCTTTGCCATTTCCATGGCCTTTTTCATAAGAATACCTTGGATTCTGAAAAATGCCTACAGGTAAGCATTGAAAATGCAGAGGGCTTTTGCCTCAAGAATGTTTGCCTCATTATTGCTCTATTTATTTTTGAATTTTATTTTTGTAGAATAGTTGTTTTTAAATTCCATGGAATACAAAAGCAACACAAATGGGAAATCTTTTACAAGAATAGTCAACCATATGACACACTTGACAGCCTGAGAATGTCTCTGCAGTGCATCTCCTGGCAATCAACAAGTTAGGTATTTTATTTTATAGATGTCATGTTCTCGACTTCAGTCTGATAACCATGCAAAAGAAACTGTTGTCTCTCTGCTAGAGGATCAAATATTTTGCTGTAATCTAGGCATATCTTGTGAATGCGACTTAATAAACCAGACATGCATTCACAAACCACTTGTTCCAATATTGTGTTATCAGTAGGTTGTTTTGGCAATAGATTCTTTTGAATTGGCATTTGCGAATGAATTCATTTCAAGTACAAACTTCGGTCGAAGGTTAACCTTGACAATTTGCAGCCTTGACAATTTTTGTCATGCAATGTAAGCTCGTGGACTATTTCCTCTGGGCCTGCATCTGTGGCTTTACAAAAGTTTTCTGGCTCCCATCCTTGTTACAACTGGGAAGATGAAGAAAAAGTACAGCAATTTCATTGGATCTGACAACCTTCCCAATATTTCCCTTGCTTAAGAGCAGCATGATGCATCTGTGGCTCGCAAGGCACTGGCAAAGTAGGCCTTTATCTCTTGCCAATTCAAGAGAAGATCATTTGTTACTTTACCTCAAATTAACCATCTTGTCAAAGAGGTCTTCCGGAATGGTAGGGGTGTTTCTTTGTAGTAGGACTAATATTTGATCTATGTTATTTATTTTATTACTAATTTACTATTACTAATACTAATTTATTGCTTCTGTTATGGACATATACCTGAAAATAATCAATTCAAAATTAGTCATTTTTGGTCTTCAGGCGTGTCATAACTCTTCATTACTTTCTGGCTACTAAAAGTAACAGGGAAGTTATTTGGGCAGGTCAAACCCTGTCACACCTTTGTGCTCCTCCTTGAGCTCCATTGTCCTGAACAGGTCTTTGCATGCATCCCTCCATATTTACCTCTTTCAGAACAACTTGGAAAACTCAGCTAGGAGTTATACAAGATTTGATGGCAGTTTGCCATAAGCTTTTTTTCAGACATCAGTGGAATGGTCAATCAAGATTGCATACTTTTTCTTCAATACATCATCTATTAGACTTTTATGCAAGGCTGGAAGAGATAACCTTTGTAATAAGCCTGCTACATTTTGTTCCATGGAGCTTCAAATGTTGGAACTCCCCTAGATTGTCAACTGATACCATGCAGCAATGACACGAAATAGCAACAGCAAGTTCTATCTCGAGCTTCTGTTTTTTCCCTTCGTTGTTTTGGGCTCTTTGAAATGGCATAGGTACAGTGTTCTTTACTGAATTGACTCTGCCAGTCAAGTACACGCTCTCGATCGAGTAACAGTTCCCCGACCGGGGAACAGTTCCCAAATCGAGAAACAGATCGTTTGAAAACAAAAGATGTTTTGTTCCTTAATCAAGGTTCTGTCACCGGATCCAGGTCCACATTCAAGAAAGTTGCATTGCTGCGAAAACGAGGAAAAACCGCGGCGTCTTAAGGGCACCATTCAATTCAGCGGGTAAAAAAACCCCGTCTCACCTGGTCAAAAGTAAAATCTACTTGTGCGTTGAGGAGAAACAGGAAGAAGTTCTAGATTTGAGAAATCGTAGTCAAAAGTTGAAAACAAACACAAATGGAATCAAATGCAGAAGCAAGTGCAAGTGCAAGGAGCTGGCCCCAACAACAAGATGCAGATAAGGAAGGTAAATATATATGTTTATAGATAACAGTTATTTTATTTTGATATTTATTAATTCATCAGATTCATTTTTGAAAACAAGCATCTGATTTTATTTGTGTGTGATTCCCCCCCCCCCCAACAAACATCAACTGTCAGTCCAGGACAGGACTGTTTTGTTAAGAAACCCTGTGGAAACCCTGTTCTGTCACAGTGCCTGTAGATACAATGGATAAGATTAAGAGATCAGTGATAAAAGGTTTAGCAAGGGGCTTCATCAGCAATGTCATAAAAGGGATGTGGTTCTTCACCCATATTTTCAATTTGATGCAGATAGGATAACCCTAGTTTTCAAGCTGTATTTCAAATAAGCTGTAATAAGGGGAGACATGAATAGTTTGTAACTGTTTGGGGGCTGGGCTAGCAAAATCAAACATAATTTTAAAAGGGGGCTGCCCCTCCTCAGCCCCACCCTAGAAATTAATTGTGGTCAATTTTATTTTAGGTAGCAGCAGTTTGAACCTGCCCCAATTTCAAGAAGCCTCATCAATGAGCTTCATTAGGGCTGGTTCAGGCGAGGTTTGTGATCCAGATTATGGGCACAACTTGTCAATGGATTTTTCGCAAACTTATTCAAAAGAAGTAGATGACGAAGGACAAGATCCTGACATTTCAGACATTTCTAATGCACCAAAACATCTGAAAATGGTGCAAAGAAGGCCAACAAAGGTGCTTAATTTAGAAGAATAATAAATTTTAAATTTCTATAATGTCAGTGGCTATTAAGCCTGATTTCCAATTTACAACAGGCTGGTTACATTCAAAAAATAAACTTACTTGTCCTATTTTTTTAGGACATCATTCAGGACCAATGCCTACTGCCTTTGAGACTGACAAAAGAGCTCAGGCTAAAAAATTTTGTGGACGTAAAACAACACTGCTTAAACAGGTAAATGACACAAATGATACAAGCAGAAAATCTTCGAGAGTATATTTTCTCACTCTATGCTATATTCTATTGTGAATTTCTGTTCCCTTTTAGGCTTGTGAACTGCATCAAATTACAATAGCAGTGGTTCATATCTACATCGAAAATGTAGATACTGGCAAAATGTATCGGTAATGCTCATGCCCACCAAAAGTGAGAGATGTTGGGGTCCAGCATGTCTTTATAGATGAATGCTCAGTAACAGACAGCAGTTTTCAGCACACGCTGGTAACACCAACAAGGCCTGCTTGAGATACTGCTGCACAAAGAATTGGTTTTCTGCCAGGAAAGACCACCGAAGCAAAAAAAACAAGGGGTCCCCCCATGGAAAAATAAATGCGACGGATGCTCTGTTGTTTACAAGTCCAAAAAAGACTTTGCATTGACAAAAAAACATGGTAACGAAAACAAGTGGTTAGGGTGTGACAATGGCTGTGATTTTTGGATACATGCTCGATGTGCAAACATTGTTGTTGGGGACAGAGAGCTGAAAGACATTCCGTTTTTGTGTCCAAAGCATTAAAAAAACTTAAATCAACTTTACAATGGAAACGTACTTGTTATTACTAACTAACTGTAAGTTTTTAATTAACCTTTAGTACATTGTTATGTTATATACACAGACATCATTATTATATTTAGTTGAAGTTGCAAGGCAAACAGGCGTCTCTTTTATATTGCTTCAAGTGCTGTGCAAAGTTCATACTCTTCTTTTTCATGATAACAGAATTCAATATGAGCTGATTTTGTTTTATTATTTACATCCTTTTTGTATATATCCAGAAGAAAGTTACGATTTGGCAGATCAATGCAGTTAAGCATACCAAAATACCTTTTCTTAACTTCGGGTATTGTATGGTTCTCTATTTTACTGTGGAAATTGCATTCCTCCTCCGTGGTATATATTGCGTCATGTTTGTATGCTGTTCCCATGATTGCTGACTTGGCGTAAGAGTCAAAATTTAATTTTGCATCTACTGCAGACCTGGCCGTTGATGGTGGGCGATGGCCCGCGCGCCTCCACGCCCGCCTCCATTGCTCAAGGCGGGCGTTTAGACTGCCTGCCTCTTTAGCTGTTTTCATAACAACCTTGGTTTTTTAATTTATCTTTTGGTTAATAATTTTCATTGTTGTTATTAACCTTTTAACCTTCTGGTAAAATGAATGGTTAATTTAAATGCATTTAATATGACCTCTTTGTGTATTAAAACAAACAAAGCGCTTTGAGGAATGTAATAAATACTCCTTCAGAAAACGATAAAGTTTACGAGTTTTCTAAGTTTTCAAGTCGCAATCCAGTCAAACTGTACAAAAACAATAGAAATTGCGATAAAAACAACACAAAAACATTCTGAAAGCATTCTGTTGAGATTCTGAGTAGTTTAAAAATCGCCCACCTGACTTGGCGAGGAGGGCGATTTGACCGCCCGCCTGCTAAAATGTTCATGGCCAGGACTGGTCTACTGTTCAAAGCCACTTCACCTGTTATGTCCGAATGGGGCCCTGGTCTGTTTTCCTGTGTGAGATATTTTCTCTCTCCCAACAATGCCTGAATAAGCAAAACTTCTTGGCTGATCTTTCCAGCACTTGGAGCTTCGCTTGCATCGTGAACAGCCGCAATGTCCAACGTCTTTTTTCTTACCTTAATTAAGTAACGATATTAGATTAGTGAAAAACTGTTTTCTTTGATAATAGTGAGGTTGATAATAACAGCTGTAATATCAATAATGATGAAAGTGATACTTATAATAATAATGAGGATGATGATAGAACCTATAATAGCCACACTAAGTTATTCTTTCTGAAAAAACCATAATTCAGCGAAGCATACACAAATACATTGAAAATACATACCGTATTGAGATTTTCCAAGTTACGGAAGCTTGTCTGCCATTGTTGTGGGGTGGAAAATCTAATAACCAACTTTTTTGCCTCTTTGTTGACCTCTTCCAGCAGGGCAGGGCATCCCCACCTTGATTATGACCTGTCCTCGATGTCCGAGTAGCTGTTAAAGATGTCTTCATTTGCTCTTTTATTGTCTGGGGAGCCAGACACCAAATTTTGAAATTGTTTAAGATAATCTCACAATACTGAGGATGGTTCCTTGCGAAGAACAACAAAGAAATCTCTGATTTTGCTGCCAATATTGCTCTTGAGTCACCACTCCTTGCGCCAGCGCAAAGACACATTGCACCACACCATCTGGAACTCTTATTTCGTCTTTAGCTTGCTCTGTGAGCCATTTTGTTAAAAAGCTGTAAGAGCCAGCGGCCATTGTGCTCCCGTTATACATCACCAATAAATTGCTGCCTGACAGAGTGTAAGTGAGCAGATTTTTGCCAAATGAAAGTGGAAAGACTAAAAAATTATTCTGTGTTGAATAAAGTTGCTCGATGCATCTGTTAACAGCTGCAGATTCACTTTCTTTTAATGGGTTTAGGTCAAGAAGAACACTGAGAAACGTTGCTAGTTCTTTTGTTCTATCTTCAAGCCATTTACGTGTGTCGTATTCTTTCACGCTGTCCATCGATCTACAAGGACGTTCTTTGTAAAGGGTTTTACTATCATTGACGATTATTTCTCGTAATATCTTTGCTGCTTCGATAACTGTTGCTAACAAATGGTCACTGGTACCCCTTTCAGTTGAATGGGCCAATTTTGCATCTTCAACACCGTCCTTATCATCGGCTTGCTCCCTAGAGTTAACTAAGGACACAGTTTCAATGCACTGCTGGCAAACGTATTTTGATCTTCTTGATAGACTTCCTTGTTCGATTAATAATCTTGTTTCGTTGAGTCCTTTCTTGTGTTTCGTAACGTTTATTAATTTACTTGAATTGTCTTTGTGAAATGAACAGCCACATAGCTTTTCGAATCTCCCTACCGTCTTTTTTTTAACAGAGTCAGATTCTTCCATATTCATATTGGTCTAAGAAGTCTTGATATATCAACCTGATTTGTAATCTACTGTCTGGTTCAGTTACTGTAGAGAATGTGACACATGCGTGCAATAATCGTAGATAAACTAATGACAGTGACGTATCCCATTTTCTATCTTTCTTTTTAAATTATAAATTGTTTCACTACTATATTTCATTCAAGGTAGTAAATATTAATTTCGTCATCTTTTAGTAAAAAGAATTGCATTTGTTTTTCGACAAAAATAACTATTTGCAACGAATATGTGCTAAATGATTTGCTGTTACTTTCTTTGAATAAATACAATAGTTTTGCACTGACGCTTGTCTATTCTTGAGATTAAATAATAGATAATTGATGGAATTGAGTTACAATAGGCTATGACACCTCATTTTAAACATAAGAGCTGTTTAAAGTTTAGAATATATCTTTTAATAGAACATCCTTAATGGCTTCCGAAAAACAATAGTTGGACAAATTTAGTGAAATTACAAGTGCTTCATTTAAACGCGATTAAAAGATCACGCGAAGTTAGAAGATAGCCCATTGAGAAAAATATCTGTATTGAGATAACACCAAAGCGTCCAAGAACAGAATGGCTGCACCACTACAATTGGAGGAAAACCTCTGGAATGAAATCGCTATCAACTGGTCCATTAAAGGCTACCATCATTTTCGAATTCGACCTTGCGAAGCTGTTCCAATGTTGGTTGTCCCAGAAGAAAACGATGAGTTTGATCAAAGTGCCATGAAAGTTGTGATGCCCAGTGAGGTCAGTCCAGATCTGATGGATAAACTGACAAGAGCCAGTCCAAAAGTCCAATATGTCGGGGCACTCTTGGAAAGCAAGTTGGGAGGGTCCCAGCAAACCTCAGCAAAGTTTTCTGGCAACTCCTTGATAAGGGTATCGTGGAGAAGATTGTTTGTCAGTATAGATGACATGTAGTCAAGTAACCCGCCAGTTCACCAGTCCTTTTTTAAATTCTAGAACAAGGCATGGAATATACATTCCTGGTGGTGGTGCAGAACTTGTCTGCTCTTATTTCTTAAGAATTCAACACAAACATTTTGAAGAGATCAGAAAGCTGTTCAAAGACAAGCTGCTAAAAAGTGACTACGAAAAGTTTTTTTTTTGAAAATGTAATCAATGACAGTCAAATTAAATATGATGTTGTTTAAGAATAAAGTATGAACCAAATGAGTTTTCCTTATTAAATTCTTACTTTAACTTTTCTTTTAAGTCTCTGTTGTATCCTGATTTTAGACGAGGGGTTAATCAATTTTCAAAAGTGTATAACAGAGTTGCACTTAGATAAAGAACTTTCAAGAATCAAATGATATATTTTTTCAAAACGCATAATACATGGATTTCGAGTTTAGACAAAAGGATTTCCAAGGGATTTCTACAAAAACAAATAAAATCCCAGCAAAGAATATCCAAGGTGGAGTGAATTTCCCTGAAATTTGAGGATGGCGTTGTATTACCCGATCGGCCAACACTTTGTTCCCCGATCAAATCACTGTTACTGGATTTGGGAACTGTTCCCTGATCGTGGAACTGTTACTCGATCAAGAGCATGTGCCGGACTGTCTGCTTGTGACTTGTGACGTAGAAGTTGACAACCAAAGGTGTGGATTTTCAAAATCTTCAACATCACTCATTTTTCGCAACAGTTATGCAAATACTTGTTGATACATTAGTGACTGATTGTGGATAGGCTGTTTTTTCTCACTGGGCCACTTGCAAAGGTGGATATCTCTTGTCAACTTCTACCTGACAGAGTCATGCAACAATAAGCAAAACTGTCTGTAAAGTGCCCCCCCCTGGAATAAAAGTTTCACGAAAGAACCTCAAAATGTTGATTTTGAACATATTTTCAATGGCATAATGTTATAAAAATGTAAGGTAAAATAGGTGTCACTAGTCTTTTAAGTTGTTTTTTTTTTTGGCAAACAGCAATCTAATTCAATATCAAAATAACAAACAACTTGTGTAGTGAGTCTAGCCTGTATCTACCACTTGCTCACCCCATGCGTCGCAAAAAGGGGGATGACCCATCCAAGGTTTGCTTTTCAAAAAAGGGCATGATCTGTTGAAAGTCCACTCTTGCTGCTGTTCTATGGATGGAAAGGTGTAATTGTTACCTGAGGCCAAAAACTGATGCTCCTGGGAATCAGATGTGAATAGCTTTTCTTTCCCATCAAATTAAATGTGGTCGATAATGTATTAGGGCTAGTTTTACGTTTGTAACAAAAAGCATGTACGCTTGCAAGGTTTTTTTGGCCCAGGGATTGCAGTTTTACATTTTTTTAAGGCCCTCCCATCATCCCTGGTATAACACATTAGGGAGTAATATAATATAAACATTTTTACCTTTTGAGCTGGTGATAAATAAGGCTCTCTTTTGTCGGTTTTAGTTTATTCCCGGAAGCTTCCAGGAACAATATTGTCACTCAAGTATAGTAGATAGCAGACTAAAAGAAATGGAGATAACAATATTAGTGTAAGAGTATAAAATAGTAAGTTTGGATTTGAAATATAGCCCAGAAGATGTAGTTTCAGTTTACATAAAATAAACAATACATATATTTGCTTTTGTGCTTTGTTTTCAAGAAATTGATAAGAGATTGCATTGTAGGATGAAATTTTGAGTTATAGAGTTTAAATTAAAGCTGTATGTAATATTTTAGAGGGAAATAAAAACATGCATACCTTTTACCTGTTGGTATAGAAAAATTTCTATTAGTGCTTGTGGTGTAATAACATAACAATTTCATCGGACGTTGATGGACAGGAGTTTCTGTTCTGAGTCAGTGTGGATAAATTTAGGGGTGAGGCTAGGGAAGGGTCAAAGACTATTTGTCAAAAGATGGGAAGGGAGGATGCACAGTGATCTTGTGATGATCACAAGGCTTATATGAAAATTTCAGGTGACCAAATGTATTTAATGTGCTATTCTCTTTCGGTGGTGTAAGATTCTCAAAACAATAAATGCAGCAAACAATGGGCAATGAAAAATAATAGTGCAATAATGGAAAAGTGCCTGGAAAATTTCGAGGTGAAGGTTGAAGAGGCAGAAGAGCATATTATAAAAGGAGTTCAAGAGTTGGAACATGAAATAGATGGACCCATTTTCCAGTTAATTGTAAAGGGCAATGGGAAGGAGGGGGAAGCAAGAGCAGAGCAAGCTGTTAGACGTACCAAAGCTTCGGTTTCCAAGACAATTTTCGACATCAAGAAAGCAAAGAAGATCATTTTTGAAATTGGGGAGTTGGAAAGAGAAAGGCAAAAAAGAGAAGATGAACTGGAGCTTACCATTGCAGTGGAGGAGGGGGAATTACAGGAGTCATGACAGAAGAAAAATATGGAAGATGAAGAAGTGCAAACGATGGACAAATTGACTGAAGAGGTGAATGTGAATCCTATGGACAATATGGACTTTTCAAATTAGATGAATTGTTGCTTTTATACTTGATTTTTATAATAGAATAGAAATAGAAAATGTTCCTGGGGTGTAATGTTATTCTTGTTTATTTCTGCAATCCTCTGAAAAGTCGTAAATGATGCATGGAAAAAGTACCTTAAATGTTCCTATATAGGAATATACTTTTATATAAACCATTGTTGTGAAATATTTGGAATACCAAATTTGACAGGGAATTCACTATTTTAACACTATTTTGGTGTAAGAAACTAAGATGCTTTCAATGCTCAAAGTTTCTTATTTTTGAGAGAATTTTGGTACTGAAAGTTTCTTAGCAGCTTCCCAGGGATCAAATTTCTTTTAATGCCAAAAAATGTTATTCACATTGGCAACGTCAGTTGATAACGTGTTTAAAACCAGCGGACAGAAAAGTCAAACTGCGCCTAAAAGGTAGAACCCCGCCCTACATACAATAGCTTCCATGGTTTTCTAGCTCATGTTTTTCTCGCTCATGAGTAATGGGCGTCCTAAGACATGTATTTTCCGCGGGAACAAAAGTCCTCATACAATGGATTCTATTGTCTAGCTTATGCTTGACGCATTACAAATTGGCATCCTGAGACGTGTATTTTCTGCAGGAGCAGAAGGCCTCATACAATGGATTCTATTGTCTAGCTTATGCTTTATGCATGACAAATTGGCGTCCTGAGACATGTATTTTCCACAGGAACAGTGGTCTCCATGAAATGGTTTCTATGGTTTTTTAACTAAGGTTGGTGCATGACAAATTGGTGTCCTGAGACAAGGATCTTCCTCAGTAACAATGGTCTCCAAACAATGGTTTCAATGGTCTTCTAGCTGATGCTTGACTCGTGATAAATAGCAAGTCCTGTGTCCTGATCTCTCTTGTTTCCACGCTCTCTGTGACCAGGCTGATCAAAGAAGGAATCGCTGTTGATCCGTGAGTTTTAATTTCATTTTTCTGCTGTGTTTTATTCAATTTATGCTGTGTTGTTCATTTAATGTAACCATAGCTATAATATTAATGTGTTTGTAGTAGATTGCAGTTAACCAGTGATATTTTTAGCCTAAAAATTGCAGGTCATTTGCTGGGGTATTGTGACTCGACCCATGAGGCATGTTTGTTGCATGTTTTAGTGTGATTAACTGAAGGTCGAATGTAAATGTAAATTTTATTTTTTGTTCTTTTTAATAAGTTTGGAGAAAGATTTCTTATCTGTTCTAATTGACGATTCGTTGTCCTAGTATGGAAATATAATATAAACTATAGGCCAAATACACATATTTCTTGGCCTAGACCTGGGCTACGCCAGGCAGGTTTACTTCATCTTAAAAAGCAAGGCCCAGATACCTTAGTTACGTATAGTAAAAGTAGACCTCAAAGTTTCGACTTCCGGTAATTACACTCAACGACAGAGTTGTTTGAGTTTCTCTTCTCTCCTGCAGACCAGGTTGAGTCATATCAGTAAAAAAGAACATTTTACAAGTTGTTTAAATGGCTCTTTAAAAGGTTATCCAGGGCACATTTCATCAACGAAATTTTACAGATAAAACAATTATCCAAGAGCCATTACTTCCTAATTTATCTGAACCAGATAAGTTAGCTATTCTATCTAATCGAGCCAAATTGTTGAAAAAAGTGAAGGCTTATATTGATGAATATCTGGACCCCCATAAACCTGACTATTCTGGTAGAAAATCTATTGAAGAAATTTAAACTCTGCTGGGATTGTCTGAACAGGAGTATTATAGTGCACTTTCCATTTCTTCAGATCAAGATTTTGAAATCCATAATCATAGACCACAAAATTCATGCTTTGTAATCAATTATTTCGAGGTAGGTTTAATGTCATGGAAAGCAAATATTTACATTCAACCAGTTTTCAACTAATACAAAGCTTTTTCATACATGTGCTCATACTTTTTAAAAATAGAGACCAATTCATCACTTGCAATGAAAAAAGAATCTGAAGAGGCAGCTGAACAAAATTTAAGCTTTGTAAACAGAATGAAAAAACTAGCTGTAGCCTTCTTATCTAGCAGACAGTGTTCTCTCAGAGAAGCAGTTTATCAACTGATGTCTGAGTTATGGCTTAGAAAAACATTACCTGCAGTTATCTTCATTAGCCTGAAAAAGGATATAGAATCTGTAAATCACAGAAAGAATTGCAAGAACTCTCTGAAGACTGTCTTGACTTTTTAAGCGAAATAACTTGGACCGCTACATTGATAGATCAAATTCTTCTTTCAGAAATGAAAAATATTCTGTCTTAGACCAATTCTGTTTTGCTGAATTTGTTGTATTTTATACACTAGACATAAAAGCCACTGAAACTTTCAATGATAACCAACCTGAAATTCTCTTTGATGATGATAGTGCTGACCAAAATGAATTAAATTATCCTGTTCCTCTTATGACATCAGCTGAGATGAGACATCGAAATTTGAAGCGAGTAGTAAGGTACCATACTCCAAATGCAGTGAATAATGCAGAGGCTCATGGTCATCATTTGTTAATGCTTTTCTTTTCTGTTCGAAACAAATCAGATTTGTTGGCTTCAGAAGCTAACTCTTATGTTTCTATACTAAACAAGCCTGATGTTTTAACCATTCTCAACAGAAGTAAGTTAAAATTTGAACCCTGGGGTGACATTATTGATACAGTTTTATTGAGACACAATTTGTCTCATGTACTGATAATTTTGCACAACAAGAAAATGATGATGTTCATGAACAATTGCGAAATGATCAACAATTGGAAGAATCAGAAGACATGCCACCAAATGAAAATCAAAGAGAGACTAATGCCTGAAAAAGATATTAATGAACTTATCCACTCCTTGAATTACTGACAAAGAACAATTTTTGATTAAGTGTTTTCCTGGGCAAAGTCTTACGTAAAAAACTTAACCTCACAAAATTGAAAAGAAATTCCACCTTTGCAATTTTTTATTACTGGTGGGGCAGGAACTGCAAAATCACACCTAATAAAAACCATTCATACTGTCCTTACCAAAACCATCATGGCTCTCAGCGTGTTGATAAATCAAGTGTTATCCTTCTTGCTCCTACTGGCGTTGCTGCAATTAACATAAATAGAAACACTATCCATTCAGCTTTAGGTAGCCCTACTGACAAGTGTGGACTAACAGTAACAAAGCTTCCTGACAAGAAACGATGTACTCTGAGGATGAAGTACTCTGAACTAAAAGCTATTATCACTGACGAGATCTCAATGGTTTCAAACACACTTTTGCTCTATGTTCATCAAAGATTAACGGAAATTTTTGGATGTGTGTCTGATTATAACAAGCCTTTTGCTGGCATGACTGTAATCTCAGTTGTAGACCTGTACCAACTGCCACCACTTTTACAAAAACCAGTGTTTGCACAGTACTACAATGACATTTATCCTCTTTGGAGAAACTTCCAAATGTGTGAGTTGACAGAAGTCATGAGACAAAAAGGTGATGCAAAACTGATTGATATCCTCAACAATATCAGGGTTGGAGTTCTAACTCAGGAAGACAAAGACCTTTTGAAATCAAAATTTGTGAGTACTAGAGACAAAAGGTACCCTTTAGATGCATTACACATATTTGCAGCAAATCTGCCTGCCAAAGCACATAATCTTAAAATGTTAGAGGAAATTGAAGGGTCTGTTGTAAAGTTTGTTGCTTTAGATCAAATTCCTGAATGTGTTTCTAACAATATGTATGAGAAGATTTTAAGTTTAAATGAAGTTAAAACTGGTGGACTTTCTTACCAATTAACCACAAAATTAGGTTCAAGAGTTATGCTGACCTCAAATATTGATATTCAAGACAGATTGATCAATGGTCAGATTGGAACAGTTGTTTATTTTGAAAGACATAATGACCATGTAAAAAGATTTATGTGCAGTTTGATGATGAACAAGCTGGTTCTAACAAGAAAGCAGCTCAGAGGCTTGCACATCAATTGAATTTTTGTTTATATGCCATTAAAAATTTACAAAACGTATTATGGATTATGCTACTACAAACTACATTACGATACCGTGATGGAGCAAAATACTATGAATACCTCACGGCCTTACATAAAAATTTTTTAAACTACATACAATTACAAAAGGAGCTAAAGAGGGCGACATGGTGGTTGAGTGCCTTTTATAGCGGAGTTTAACCTTCCTAATCAAACCGACCTGTGTTATGGATGAATCATAGAGTTAACAGTAGTATATTTCCATTAACCTCATTGGGAAGGTCATGATACAGTAAAATCTGCATTAAAACGTTGTTTGGAAGATTTGTAAATTGGAAAGGTGGTAATAATGCGACAACTCCAGCGAGAAGATCTCGTCCTTGAATATCAAAAGAAGGGCAAAGCAACAAAAAGTGTTCCGCATCCTCGATACCATCGTTGGTGGGGCATTATGCTTGAATTTGTGAAAGTTTAATATACTGAGTCCAACCCTGAGTTGTGTAAGATAGGATAAACCTATTGGGTCAAGGATGCTAAACATATATTTGGCAGGAGGTCTGATTATTGACAGAAGCTTCGTCTTAAAAACAGCAACAGATGGTGCAAGTCTAATCTCAGGATTTAGTTTATTCCATTCAAACAAGCAATGAGGATAGAAGCTAGATTTAAATTTTTCCGTTCTGACCCTTGAGAACTGTACTTCACTTGCATTACCAACATTTGGATTTCCAACTTGAGCATATCTTTTCCTTGTCCATCTGGAAGCTCTTCAAGCATTTTTCCGAGCAAACTTGCAAATAATTTGTCTGATAATTTGGGTTGTTCGACAGCTTGAGGAGGAGATGAGATTTTTGGTTTGTTAAGAAACTTTAAAGCTGATTCAAAGACTTGATTTGTGCGACTTATTTCCATTTTACATGCTGATTTTGCTGACATTTTGTTATCTGCTGCATTTGTAAGTTGAGAGTCATCTTCTTGTACCTCAACATCAATTGATTGTTTGCGTAGATTGGAATGCTAGAACCCAAGCCGCTAGACTTAGAGTGCTCGATTTTGTTTCTTTCAGCGACATAATAGCATCTCAGATTGTTCGTCTTTTTAAGGACATCATCATAAAAGGGAAAGGGGGGATCAATCTGTGAATGAAATTCTGCCACTATGCGTTCCAAAGCTCAGTTCAGTTCAGTTTCATTTATTTTAAATTCAGCAACATACAATTTACTTTAAGATAACTACATTTTACTACTGACAATTATACTGAAATAGAATATTTGAAACAAGTTGCACAAAATAAATTAACTAATTAAAGAAAACACACAGAAAATAAATAAAAAATGAGATAAATTGTATGAAGGGGAATTACTTGAAGGAGGGGCTCTCTCAGTAGTTAAACTAATCGAGGAGGGAGCACCCCCTATCATATTAGTAGTTCACATAAATGTTGAAGAAGAAGTCAATAATTTCTAAAACATGCTGAATCATTAACGGAATGCAGAAAGTAAGTGAAATGCAACAATAAACAGGATTGTAAATTGACTCCATTTTGAGACACACAGACAAGGACCAACAACTTTTCTTTTATACTTTAACAACAATAATTACTGTGTTAAGCAACTGGCATGTATCAACAAACAAAAAGCTCTAAAACCAATCAAGTGTCTTTTGAATAATAGCTATCAAATTTGCTTGAAAATTAATGCAAATTAATTGAGTACTTTTATTGAATTGTTGCAGGCAAAAGCTACAGACAGTAGGTTATATTCATATATACAGGGTGTTTCCACTTTAGAAATTCTTTTTATTCAGGAACCTGAGTTTCAAGGCAACTAAATGTTTGTCATAACTCTAACTGAGCACATGAGTGAGTAAAGAAAAGGAACCCACTTTAGAAATTGATTTTATTCGGGAATCGTAGCTTCAATCATCAAGGCCACTAAATTTTTTGCCATAATGCTAACTATGTACATACACTCTATGTACATTTCATTGATAGATATACCATGTGCACAAAGTTTATGCACATATCATGTACTAGAGGATTATCTGTTGCTGGGATAAGTTGCAGCAAGGGTTCATTGATCCAACCATTGGTTAGTTAAGGCCAAGTGTTTGAAAACTGTTGATTTATACAGATAAAATTGTTTATGGCGAATTGCAAGTCTTTGAAGTACATATTTGATTGTTCTTGATGTTAACTGAAAAAGTGATGTAAAGCATTATAAAGTAATGTCAGCACAATTCTCATTTGTTAAAAAACAAGAGAACCAATTTGTTATATTCTCAGAATGATGCGAGATCAGAGATGTTGAAGGTACGTCCATTTTATCACAAAACATAAATCAACACTAAGAACTAGGTTAAATAACATTGACCATTTGTTGGGTTCATAGGGTGTCCATAACATCTCCCTCCTTGGATTAAGCATAAGATGAATATAATAAAGAATAAAATAAAGATAGTAGTTGGATGAGTAAGTACTTGTCTATAAAACAATGTTCTTGGTCTTGATCTTTGTGGATAGCTGTGAACAGGTTCATCATTCTGCTCATGTTCCGCAGCATTCTTTTGAATTTCAGCTTCCTCTTTGATCAGAGAATCAGTGGATATATTGTGATCCTCGTTGGTGTTGAACTTTTTGAAGAAAGACTTATTCTGAAATATTGTGTGATCTCCTCGTGTTGCAACTAGCTTAGTTCCTTTGATTTCGGTAACTTTGTATGGTTTGAGATCAAATCTGCTTGTTTTTTCATTAGTGTAACAATTTGCTGTCTTTTTACAACTACCAAATCTCCTTTCCTTAAGTTAGATTCCTTTGTATGTTGTCGTTTATTGTGGTAAAGTTGAGCTTTAGCATTACTTTCTTCTTTTTGTTTTAGGGTGCTATGTTTATTCAAAGGTTCTGTGTTCTAGCTTCCCAGAACAAACCTTGGTACAAACGGTTTAAGCATTTAAAGACTAGCTGCATTGAAATCTTCTTTCTGTATGAAGTCTTCCCTGTTTCCTTCGAGATTCATGAAGATTTGTTTTGTCCTGGAATCATCCAGTCTCTAAGGATATCAGCCAGACAGTCACGCCAATGACCAAGACAATGCCAGTCGATGATTAATGAAGCATTCCTCTGAATATTAAGTGGATTCGTTGTTTCCAACTGTCTTGCACTAAACTGCTTTTTCAGGAGAAGTGCTGCTATCTCATTGGTGTTACAAAGGCAGCTTTTGGATCTGAACATGGGAATATTTGGGTCCTCATTGGACATATTGGGAGGATTGCTTTTGCTTCAGTCATTACCTGATGTATTGCTGTTAATGATTAAATAGTGATATTTAACCATCATCGATCATAATTTGGAAATCGTGAAAATAAAACTGTTTGGTTTTGGGCTCAGAAAGCATCAGTCAGATAAACAACCATCTTTCTGCAAGTTGTCATACAGGATTGCATTGTCCTAAGTGGTGGAGCATTAGCACCAGAAGGCCGTAAGTTCTTCCTCGGTACTGGGATACTGTGAGCCATCTTCAGAAGCATGCATTTTAATAACCTGGTGTTTAATGCCATTTCCTTGAACCCAACATATCGCTTTATACGATCATCTGGAATATGAAAATTTCCGTAGTCATTGTCCAAAGCGATTCGCTCATAAAATGGAAGATTTTATAGTGAATCAGCAACTTTTTTGTTTACTTGGTTGAAATGTGTCATCTTTTTCTTTGGGCTTGGCATGGTGAATGATTCGTCAATGTTTCTTGGGCTATTGATGTTGCTTTGATTTCTTTTTGGAGCAGTTCTCCAAATATACTGACTAAGAGTGCAAGGACTCTGCTAACTGCCGGCAGTCATTGAGGAATATATCAGATGGTGACTTCATCTGATCCCAGAAAGAAATCATATGGAATAGCTCCTCACTGCTTACTATCATCCTTTCTGACCACAATTGTATTTTTGCCTTTTTTGTGCTCTCCAATTATGATATTCTTTTCCATAAACTCCATCAATAAATGATGGCAAACCGTTGCACTTTTTTCCGATGAAGGCTTTGTTGATACTGGAATGATTTGTGTCGATGGTCCATAGACAATCTGTTACCCAGCTGACCAATGCTTTCCCATTCTCTATTTCACACTTCTTAAACGACATCCCGTGCATCACAGTCAAGTCTATGACATCATTGTACATATTATCTTTTTTCGTATGAGAAGAAGTATGTTGCAGGCTGTACGTTGTTGTTGAAGCTTTCATCAACATATCGAATGCGTTTCATCTTGGCTTTCGAGTGCTTATTTCTTCAATTACAGACGTATCTTTCACAAGAAACCACAAGGTCATGGCACTTGAAATTTTGCAGAGCGGCATTGAAAGATCAGCTTCAACAGCTGACGTTGGGTTTGACTGTATTCCAGTTGTGTACGACTTGAAAAGAGTGTTCTCTTCAATGTCCCAATCTTTGCTAAGAGTTAGCCACAAACTTTAGAATGTATCAGATATCCTCGCTTTAGCTTATTTTTTGTTAAGCTTTGACACTGAGGATAAAGCACAAAAATGGTCAAAAAGGCAAATTGTTAAATAGGGAAGGGGGTGGTCCTTCAATTCAATACAAACAACAGATGAAATAAAAAAAACAAACAAACAAACAAAATCTCCTTCTGTATTTAAATTAAAAGGAAATTTTTGAAATTCCTACCTTTGTTGTTTCCTTTCCCTGGCAACACATACTTGGAATCAATCCACATCTTCTCCCACGCCCAATTCCATTCTCAAAGGATTTTTTCTGCTTTTCGTTTGATTCTCTCATTGTCAAAAGATTTATTCGTTTAACGGTTTACTCGTTGCTTATGAATTCAAATTTGAAAACGCCCAATTCAAATTTCAAATTTTGCCTCCATTCAGGAAAAACAAAAAACTCGAAACAAGGCAGATAAAAACATGACCTTCCAATCTTCGTTGATCTCCATGTCTGATCTCCAACAAGAAAACCAGATGAAACAGACCGAACACAAAACAAAAGCAAAAGGCATGCCAAAGCATTTGTGCTGGGACGTTCTTGGTATGTTTTGTCTCATATTTTCTTGGGTCACCCAGCTTCCCCTTCCTATCTATCCAAATCTTAAATATTTGATTCTTTTGATAACTCGAATTTTTTTCCAGTAAGTTACCAGCTTTATTAAGAATACAGAAATCATCAGGAGACACAGAATGGCCTGTTTGGTTGATATGACCAACAATCGGAAGACATTTTTTATGCCAAGATTCAACTTAGGTGAGTCGGAGGTGAAGAGTGGAATAACTTTTTTTACATTTAAAGTTTATCAGTTAGATCAATTTTTCTTTATTCCCAACGATTGATAGTTCTAAATTCTTCATGTAAACCTTATTTTGTGTATCGCTTTCTTTTTCTTTCTAAAAAAACTGTTTAAAGGATAATGATTTCAGCCAGGGATTTTCTCATGGCCTAGCCACTTCTCCCATGGTAGAATGACAAATCTCTTGCCCTGCCTATTAATTCCTATATATAAGACAGCCAAGATAAAAATTTTCTATTTTCTATTCTTTCTCAGATTTGATTGATGATAGGAAATAGAAAGAAGACAAATTATAATTTATGATGTTTTCCATGCCATGAATTATGTGATAACTCCAGGTTCAGACACTGAATTATCAGAGCTTGAAGATGATGATGATCAGGATTTCCGTCCTGAAGATCAACAAACTAATGAAAACTGAAAAAACAGGATTGTTCAGAAGATGTAGAAGATGAAGATTTATAGGTCACAGGAAATGCTGAACATGTTCCTTTCTATTGCTACTATTGCCGATTTAGATGAGAACAAAACAAAAAATGAAGATGAAGCTATTATTGATGAGCAGGGAGAGGAAATCATGATAAAAAAGCAAAAAAGAAAATCGAAGAAGTGAAGAGAGAACACAATTTTTGCTGGAGAAGTCCTAAAACTCCAGATGTTGACTTCACCTTCACAGGAGGAGATTTGAGCTAACCTCCTAGGCATTTTGAAAATTTTACTCTTCTTGGTTATTTTAAAATTTTTGGGATGATGATATGATTAGCCAATTGTAAGGTCACACGAATATCTACAGTGTGCAGAAACTTGGACCTGTGTCAAGACAACAAAAGGAGAAATCGAGAAATTATTAGAAATGCAAATGAGGATAGGGTTTGTCCAAATTCCATGCTATGACAATTACTGGGAAGCAGAAAGAAGATGTGCCCCAATTGCTGATGTTATGTCCAAGAATAGATATCTTCGTCATTTTTAGCTTTTAGTAGCTGCATGGCTACTGTAGTCATAGCTGTGGTAGCTGCAATGATGCAGGAAGAGATCTTTTGCATTTTAAGATCATGACTCTTCACTGCAGGAGTTAGAAACCCATTCCAGACGCTGTCTTTGCATTTGTGCAAGATTAGGGCATCACAGTTGTGAGGTCTTTTGTTGACCTCAAGGAGCTGTTTCCAGGCAGAGTCTGAAACAGATGATTTCCAAATTTGCATAGGCAAAAACATTGTGGCAGTAAGTAACTTGAAGGAAGTGCAACCAACAATGATTTCTGCAATTTTAGTTAACAATATATTTTGGATAATATATTTATCATCAGGTCAAATAAAACAATTACATTAAACCGTTACAAGCTGCTGATAAAAATGAGTTAATATTCCGTTTTACATTTTATGCTACAATGAAATTACAATAGAAATTATACATAGTATTAAAAGAACAGGAACAGTTAGTTACAAAGATTTTGGAAAAATTTTAAATTTTAGATTTTTGATCACCAGTGACTGACTCCTGTATTCATCTTTTGTGTTTAAAGTTGGTTTCAGATCGTTAATCAGCCTCCAGAGTCATTAGATGATACACAGATTTGAATGTTGAACAAAGGATTAAAACGTTTTCCATTGATAGCTCACAATCACAGTTCTTGAATGATTACTCACAGGACCATTACGTTGATGCTCCTTGATGTGGCATTGTAAATGACGGCTTGTTTTGCCGACATAGCAAGCACTATAGGGTGGACAAGTAATCTTGTAAACGAGGCCACTTTTATGTGATTTTTCAATTTCTGGTTTCAGCGATGGTAACGAAGATCTTAACTTCTTAAGTGTAATCACAACTTTACATGGAGCATTTAGCTTACGCAATGCTCATTCAAACTTTTCAGATTCTTTACTCCGATATTGCAAACAAAGCATCTTTTCTTTCTCTTTTCCTTCACCATTGTCAATATTCTCCTTTTCCGTATGATTTTCAACAATTTTGTTCAATGTTTTCTCTATTATAGGCTCATAAAATGGCGAGGGGTACTGATTATTCTCTAGGATGACTTTAGCCTTAACCAAACTTTCATGAAAGTTATGCCAAGTACTGCATAACCAGTAAATCATGTGAACTAAGCCTGATACCACTGATCGTTTATATCTTTGAGATGCAAGGGCGTGGAAATTCATTGTTAGACCAGTATCTATTGGCTTAGTGAACCACTTAGATGAAAGTTTCCCATCTGATCATTGTTTCTTCGTATCCAGAAAAGGAAGGGCTGCATTATTTTCCATTTGAGCGAGGGGTGTAAGTTGTTTATTTTACTCAATGTTTTTCATCAATGTGATTTTCATTGATTTCCCTTATTATGTCATCCATTTATCTGGAGTACAGGGTAGCTTCGTGTCTTATAAGGCTGTCAAATTTCCTCATCCAACCATTGGCTAGCATCGGGGCTGGTGGGCTGCCCATTGCTAGTACCCATCACTAGTTAGCATTAGAACATTACAGCTACATATCGAGACTAACTCCTTAAATGTCTCCAGATCTACTGGCAGCTCTTCATATCTTCCTGAGTATAGAAGTTCTGTACAATCATTGATTTCTTCGTGTAGTGGCACATTGGTTCACTGTTGCTTCCAATTTTGGGTTTGCGCTTTCTGATGTTTCCTCATTAGAGCTTAGCAGTGCACTTGTGAGGAAAAGTCCTCAGCATCTGAGTCATTCCTTCATCATCGCTTTTTTGATGAGATCTTGGACACCTTTCCATCTGGCCCTGGTCAGGTATGATGTCCTCTTCCTCATGACCACTTGCATGACTTGCATCAGACTGGCTGTCTTCCTCCACTCTAGCCCTCCTCTTAGGGGCTATCTCAGATGCAGTGGAGGTGTTAATCAGCTTGCTGATTTTGTTAGGGAAGGATGCAAACACTTTTGTTTGAGTTTCAGCAAATTGGTTCATTAATTGCCCCATTAATTCCTCTTGCTCTTTCTCCTGTCCTGTAAGCCCACATGTTTTATCTTCTGAACTTTTGTCTTGATTTCTGTTCTTGTTCATCGTGGACTACCTAGATCTAGGTTATATGAGCATGGAAATTATAAGTATATTTGTATAAAAATGAATTTGCGAAAGGAATGGAAAGATTGTGAAAGATATATGTAGATAAATAGTTTTTTGCTTACGCTTCCAACCTTCTTTTGACTTCACGCCTTGCAGAATGCTTTGTTCACCCATGCGCTCTCACTTGCCAACTACACAGTAGATGCAGTGAGAAAGAATATTGTTTTTTATGTCATCAAGCTTAACTTTATGTACATGGAGTATGTGCTTAAGTCTTTACAGTTAGGAGGTTTCTCTTAGTTAACTGCTTCTTTGGTTGTTGTCATGCAAAAACCATTTTCTTATATCAGTTGTAAAATAACTTTTAATGTTTGGGAGAGCAATAAAGTCATTCATGTTAATTAAACATACCAAAACGGTGAACATTTCATCGACTGTTGTTTCCACCTACTTTCCTTTGTCACCATTTTCTCATCTTTCCATTTTTGCGAAACACCCCTGACGAATTCAACCGTCAAAAATAATTTGAGCAAGTCAAAGTTTTTGAAGCTTGCATAAACTTGTACTTGGTTGCCAGGATTTTTTCACAGCTTCGTCCATTGCAATTTTTGCTTGTCTTTCAAACGACCTAAAAGTCAGCTCCTTGCCTTCCATCCAGTTCACATCCTTGCTCAGGTGATATGTGAAATCTCGAAAATCTGCGTCCTTGTCTTTATCAGAAGAGCCAAAAATATCATCATAGGCATTTAAAAGCTCTTCTTCATCATCATCAGAATTAAAGTCGTTTCATCATCGGAAGCATCACTGTCGTAAAATTGAAAGTCTCAATCGGGCCTGGCTGCAATTTCTTTATTCTCAATCTCATAAAATTTTTATTTAATTAGTTACAAAAGTATATTGGGAGGTATTAATTAACAATATATGCGTGCTAATAAAAAAGAATACTTTCTACTAAATCCATTATAATCAAAATCTACGAAGCTATAAATGAGTTTTAAATTTCAAAATTTTATTTTTTAATATTTTGATTATCTTTATTCCCTTACTACATCATTTATATCTAAAAAAGATTCAGGTCTCTGCATAAATTTGTTTCTTTTTACAAATGAATTATATCAGAAATAGCCTAGTTTTGTAGTTACATCATTTTCCTCTTGGGACATTAGCCATGTAAACATATTTTCATCATTAAGGGAAATTTTTGAAATATATTATCTAGCATTTGTTTTCTTTCGTTTTCATAAAAAGAACAAGAAGATATAAAATGAATTTCATCTTCAATTATGTTTAGGTCTTTTGTTTTACAGTAGGGACAAAATCTCTCTTCCCTTGGTGTTTTGTTTTTTCCAAATCTTCCTGTTTTTATATGAAGATTATGGGAACTAAGTCGTAATTTTGCAACAGTGGATCTAATCTTGTAATCTACTAGACTATCGAGATAAGGTTGAAATTTTATTGAGACTTATAGGATGCGTACAGTTTTAATTTCTTATCTTCAATTATCTGAGTCCTAAAGTTGTGTAAAACTTCAGATTCAAACATTTTCCTAACCTTTGTTTTAATGATAGTCGAATTATGAGAGTCTTGGATGCCATACAATGTTTGGAGACTACGAGCCTTTGAAACCCAATTCGAGATACCCTCATCAGCATCTTTACTAAGACTTTGATAAGCCAGACAAGCATAGCGAACATCGTCTAATTTAGATAAACGAAATAAGAATCTGATTATATTAACATGTCTGCTATCTTTTCAAGAAGTTCTGCCTAATTCAGCATATACGGCATCTGTTGTTGTATTAGATTTGACACCTAATGCGTATTTACAAGCTGAAAGATGCAATGTTTCTATTTTTACCGAATCGTCGAATCCCCAAATTTCAGAACTGAGTTCAATATTGGTACTATTGTATGATCAAAAAGATAAAGGAAAAGCCTTGGCTGAAACCCACCCCACTCTCTGTTTTTTGATAGAAGACTATAATAAGACTTCTGGGCTTTTTCTTTGATTTTGTCAATATGATCAGAAAATGAACCATTGGATTTTATTGTAACCCCAAGGTACTTGTATGACTCACATTGTTTTAGAACTTTATCACCTAGTTTCCATATTTTCTTACTTTCACGAGACTTCCGAACCTTTTTATTTTTCCTAAGAACCATGATTTTTGTTTTATCCATATTGACCTCCATTTTAATCGATTTGGTGAAGTTTTCCAGTTTATCTAGTTGGAATTGAAGCTCACGGGGATCTTGAGAAATCAAAACGAGGTCATCCGCATATAATAATGAATGAATGACTGTATTACCTTAGGGTACGCTCCCTGTAGAGTCTTGAATATAACTATTTAGATCATTTAAAAACAACGCAAAGAGAACTGGACTAAGGAGTTATCCTTGTCGAACGCCTCGTGAGCATGAGAAGATATCTGTCAGCCCATTATTACCCCTAACTCAAGATTTAACTTTGTCATAAAGTGAACTTATTACTTTCAAAACATTTCCTTTAATACCATAAGCAGCTATTTAATGAATTAACTGCTTATGGTCTACAGAATCAAAAGCTTTTCTAAAATCTACAAAACATAAATAAAGAGAGCCTCCTGTTTTTTTGAAAGTTGTGTCTATTAGGGCTCAAAGAGTGAAAATATGGTTGGAGGTTTGATAGCCTTTTCGGAATCCAATTTGATTTTCATCAAGAATTGAGTTGGTTGATATTACAGTATTTCATCTTTCTAGAAGAATTCCAAGAAAAAACTTGCAAAAGATGCTAAGCAGTGTGATACCCCTGTAATTATTTAGATCGGATTTGTCGCCACCTTTGAAAAGAATTACGATGATACCTACGGACCACTCCTCTGGAAATTTTCCAGAGTGCAGGATTTTGTTGAAAAGTTTGGTTAATACCAGAAGGAATTTACCGTTAAGATTCTTTAGAAGTTCAGCGCTCAACATATCAATCCCTGCCGCCTTTCCGTTTTAAGTTTTTTGCACATATTTTTACCTCTTGAAAGTAATATCACGATTTAAGGATTCATGAATCAGTTCCTGTGTTAGGTTGTAAGGGGAGAAAGCAGAAAGTACAATTTCACTATTTGTAATGGCATTAGTGTCTGCAGCATTATTTGAATCTAAAAGATCAGGAAAATAGTTAATTCGCTATTAGAAAATTCTAAGTTAGTTTTTGGTTTTTTTGTTTTTAATTTATTCCAGAATATTTTTGGCTCTTGTCCTCGTAATTCCCAAAGTTTTTGTTTTTCAATTTCTAGAAAGCTTTTACGTTTTAATTTTAAGATTTTTTTATATCATCTCCTTTGCTCAAAATATTTTGATCTTAGATTATTTATTGCATCTGTTGTTATATTATTAGTAGAGGACTTAAGAGCAGCCTGATAAGACTTTCTATTCCTATTTAGCATTGATTTGTTTGCCCTACTCTCTTTATCAAACCAGGGGCAATGATGTTTGTGTTTTGAAGTTTTTTCTACAAATATCTTTCTGGAATTCAAATTATTTTCAGACAGTTCGATCATTTTGGATCTTAATAATTCAATCACTGTTTCTATATGCATTTCATCTTTATCAAGCTCCAAGGAAAGGTTATCCAGAAAGTTACTGGTATCTTTGCTTTCTAAAGCAATAGCTAAATTTTCTAGTAACATGTTATTCTTTATATAAAATTGTTTACTATACTTTTCTTTTAGTTTATCGTTTTTAGAAACAACAGCTTCATTAGAGTTCAGTGTTATTTGTTTGTAAGTTTCCCTATTGTTCTTAGGGCATTTTAAAGATATTTCAACAGGATTATGATCTGTTAGTTCGCATATTTCACCTACACGTAATGATTCAACAATTTTAAAATTTTCTTCTTTTAAAAGGGCATAATCTACAACACTATTGCCATTAGTTGTGAAAAAAGTAAAACTACTAGAAGTTTCTTTATGGATACGCCCATTAAGAATGCGGTATCCAGACGTTTTACAAAAATCGATGAAAGCGGTGCCGTTAGTGTTAACAGGCCTAACGTCTTTGTTAATCCTTTTTTCCAGCTGATGATCTGGTTCATAACTGATGTCAAGAGGCAAAAATTCATCAACCTCGTCATTCTCAATGAAGTCATTAACAGTATTTGTTCTAGCATTAAAATCCCCACATAAAAGAACCCACCCATCTCTTTGATAAAAGGCACATTCCGACTGTAGTTTTTCAATGGTAAGAGATTGCCCAGACCTTAATAAAATTGAGGTATTAGGCGGAATGTAAAGAAAACAAACAAATAAATATGTTTCCCAACCATAATCGTTTTTCTTCACCTTACACCAAAAATGATAACTATGAGAAGAGAGAATAGAGAAATTATTAAGAACTGATTTCCTCACAAGGAGAGACAACCCCCCAGTGACCTTCCTGCTAAATGATTTCTGTATCCCAATTCATGATATTCCGAAAAATCATCATCAAAATTAAAAAACCAGGTATCATTTTTATCCCTCCATGTTTCTAAAAAACAAACTAGATCATTACATCCTAAAATTTGTGAAAAGAAATCACAGCCAGTTTGTTTGATACGTTGAGCCTTTGAACTCCTAAACCCTTTAAAATTCCAGCTGCAGACCCTTAAAGGTTTATAATTTTCTTTCGAAGTTTTTTCTTGCAATTTTATTGCCTTAAACATCTTATCATTAGTGGATGGGATAGTGTTTAATTTGCCATCTCGGCCAGTTACCTAATATCTAGTATTACCATAATTAAAACCATTAAATAAATTGTCATAATCGGAATAAGATCTAATTTCGAATACCTTTGGGTTGCCATTGATTTTGTATTTAATTTTCCCATCAATAGTCCAAACCTTTTCAACGTTTATTTGTGCCTTGTTCTTGAAGATATTATTTACCAATTGTTTTATTCCAGGGGCAAGATCCTCCTTTATGCCGATATTCTTTGCTTTCTTCTTTTTCCTCATGATCTTTTCCTTCGTCTTGTGAGAGAGGAATTTAATTAAAATCCCTCTAGCCTCCCCATCTTTTTGTTGACCAACCCTGTGAACAATATCTATCTCCTTTGGCTTTACCTCGATGTTTATCTCAATGCTCAGAGTCTGACAGTTTTCGTTCTCCTCTTCTTTTATGTCATATAGACGAACAGAGCTCTTCCGCGAGTATTGTTCTTGTCTATCCATCAAGAAATTCAGATCCGTCATCTTACTGAAAAGCTCACCTTTAAACAGATTCATCTCTGCTTTAACATTGTTCTGCCTTTGATATAGTTCACTTATATCCTTTTGAACTTTTTCAAAATCCAACTCTATTTTCTCCAGACGTTCAAGCATTCTATCTTGTTTTTCGCCCATCTCCCCTTGCTTCGCCTTGATTCTTTCCAATGATTCCATTATTTCACAAAACTTTCATCTCTCTCTTTCTCGTTCTTGGATTTAGAACCAGAAGCAGGGCCAGGATTCAATTCAACATCTCCCGATAATATCAAGAGAAAATGAAGGCATGAATCTCTATATGCAAAATATGAAAGACTTGCATTTGAGCAACTCAATTTCCACATCAGCTTTCTTCTACGTTTATTGAAGATTTCCTTTAAAAAATGCTTCTTTGAAAAGGATTTCAACATAAAATGAGATTGAGAAAACAAATATTCGATTCCATTATCTTTATCGTTCTTTTCTGGTGAAAAAACACCAGTAAAAGAACAAATAAAGAGCACAAGACAGAGCGACACAAAAACACGTCCTAACCCTTCCATGACTCAGCTATATTTGGCAAAATGACCATTCAGGGAAGATGTCCGGAAAACATCAAAATTTGATGAAAGATGTCAAGGGCATGGAAATGAAGAGATGAAAGCTCAGGTGAAAGGGTTAAGCAACTTTCAGGGCTGGACCAGAAGTCCAATTGCTTATTAAAGGAGATGAAAGGGTTAGGCGACTTTTAGGGCTGAACCAAAAGTCCAGTTGCTTGTCGAAGAAATGTGTAATCAATTTGATTCGAGGAAAGCCAAGGGAGTCAAATTTTGCATTTTTTTTTACAACAACCTCATGTTGATTTTAAGAGTTGCAAATAAATGCAAAACTTTGTTTGTTTCATATTATTTTTTCTAACTGCAGACAGAAAATATTAGGAAGGCTAGGCTGCCTAAACCGTATATTCTGAATGTCTTTAATAGAGATATATTTTGAATTGCTTTAAGAGAGATTTTCTTTAATTATCTGGTATTTTATTATACCCAGGAAAAACATTTTTGTAGCAGTAGCAGTTCAATATTGACGTTTGACTAATGAGGGCTCATCTTCAACTTAGGCCCTTTAGATTTGCCTGTCTTTTTCCCTCTTCTCAAAGGAAATAGGGCTTTTTAAGTTCGTGATCTGTTAAATTTTCTAAACAGGCCCCTGTATGTACTTTCATTGGTTTGACTATTCCAGGATTATGCTTGACTGTAGCACACTTTGCATACAATCGGATTTTTTCATAAAGCAAAACAGAAAAATAACAGACTTTGGCAAGATGGGGGGAACCAGCCGCTGTGCAACAGTCAGCAAAGATGATTTAAAGCACACAAATACATATCCCCTGTTGCTGTTAAGAAACTGTCATTAATTGACAGTGCAATGCAGTTTAACAGGAGGATCACTAACTGTTGAACAAACTGTTACACAGAGAAGGACTGGAAAAGAAATAACAAGAAAACATTTTATGATTGGCAAAATCAAACTGTATCACATCCAACACATGCAATACAGTGGACCCGCCCCAGAGACAAAGAGACGCCTATAAAATTTAGAGATCTGTTGTTTCATGAAAAATACAGATTTTGTGCATATTATATGTGCTGGAATAATATGTTGCAACGAAAGGGTGAGATGTTGATTAATCATAGATACTTTAAAAACTAGAGAACAATTTGTATCTATTAAAAAAAATTGACAATTTAAATTCAGTGGAGACAGAGAGGGGCAGAAACTTCTATGTGTCTTTTGAGAATATTTTAAGACAAAAGAGAGCTAAGAAAATTAGCTGTAAGCTCAAGAATTGTAACATTCACAATGGAGGAGCAGACAACAGTTCAGGAACATCATGAAATTGAAAATTTTAACAAGAGATTAGATCAGTGCTTAGTCAGGAATATAGTCCTCACTTATTCCCAACCTAGTCTCTATCTAGTCCTGACTTGGTCTTTGCGAACACTCTCTCACCCAGCAGACTGAAAAGCTGAACAGGACAATTAGGTGTTGTATGATACAAAATATTGTCCTTTCTATCTTCACAATAATACACTGTCTTTTTTCAATACCATGCCTTCTTATTCCAACCCTCGTCCCAAGGCTTCTAAGAATCTGTGTTATGTTTTTATAACTTTTGGGATTAAGAAAGTCTGGCTGGCCGGCTGTAACAGATATTTTATTTCAGTTGAGTAGGATGTCTTTTTCTAAAGCCTGGTATATTTTCAAGATTTCTCTGTCCTATAAAATCAGGGTAAAATCAGGTTCTTGTGAAGTGAGGGCACCATTGCATCCAGTATTTCTATGTGTGTCTATCGCATTCTTAAGAAACTTTTTCATTTTCTATGGAGTATTCAAGTTCTACCACGTCATCAACAAAGTCTTTCCAATTACTGTCTCCTTTAGCCTAATCTTTTTGCTTGTGTTCACAGACCTAAGCCATTCTTCGATGAAAGTATTTCTGGTTTTTTGAAACAAAGTTATTTCTTCATCAAATTTTCCCAAAATACAGCCTTTTACATTGTTGGGTAGGGGTTTTTTAAAGAACCAAAATCTTGGACACAATGCAATTTCATTGTACACAGGGCTGTCCGGATCAATTTGAAGATATGCATTGCTCGTAATGATGCTTAGGGAGCCTTATTCTCGGACGGTATGAGCTGTGTTCTGCCCACAGCTTGCTCTTGTCAAAACACATTTTAATAGACCATCTTGGACAGGCACTGGATTATTTGCATGCGCAAGTATGAAGTTTTGCAAAAAGGGATATGAACCACCAGGGCTGACACTGATGTATTGAACAAGCAGTTGACTTTGCGATAAGGAATATGTTTACAGATTCTCTGAGAAAGCGATGAGAAAAAATATCCTACAATTTATTGCCGAATATATAAGCTCAACTATTCTTGCGATGAAAAACATCCATTTATTTTCATCGATTAAGTCAGTTTTTCATATATTGCACAGATGGGAGAGTAAGTATACTAGACTCTGAGGTCGATCATCTAGCCTGCACCGAGTCTTGGATGAGAGGCCTTCCACTGCACTGAAGTTAATTCCACACAGCTATGGGCTTACCTATAGAATACAGGGCCAGATGCTAGTATTCATTGTAGGATACCTACAGCCAAAAGGGTCATTAACTGTAAGGATCAACAATGTGCCTTTGTTCAATTAGAATGGTGTTCTGTGCAGGACAATATATACTTAGCGGAAAACTACCTATTGTTTGGATTTGAGTAGTTGAAGAAAGGCAGTGGTCATACAAAATGGACGAGACTTCAGTGGCGACTTGTTTCGTGCTGCAGTGTACAGAGGTGTGCTTCTAAGAGATGTGAAAGACAAGGGGTGTATATGACAAGGAAAGTGTCTCAATTTGGAACGATGCTACATTGTCTTGAACAGTTTTGAGAATAAGTTTGGACTTGGTTTTCTGAATGGTATAGGCCAGAGCCATATTTGATGCAGGCTTGTTAGTTGTTCCTACAGTTCGAGCCTCTTTGCTCATCAAGGTGGAAACGAGACACTTAGAAGTGATAGATGGATGGCGGAGGTATGCTGCTACAGATTGAGGCTATTTTCAACTTCAGGAAATTGAAAATGCAGGTGTAGTAATTCAAATGAAATTCTTCTGCATTGTCTGATGTTGTTCCAACAAGGTGAGTCATTTCTCATTAGCCATTTTTTGGCTTGCTCTCTTCTCTTGCAAAGCTGGTAACTTTCCCTCTGGTCGGACATGTCCATGATGGCTGTCGATGTGGACCTATTGGTAGGGTCAGATTTTTATTTACTTTTTATGACAGGAAGAAACTTTGAGGGAAAAAGAGGAGGTCCCCATTGCCCTAGAATCTACACTAGGCTGGATCCTGTCTGGCCTAGTTCCCAGCTGTCCAGAAACCTCCACACAGGCTAAACTTGCGCAAACACATGTTTTGAGAGTCTCGGAAATCTAACCACCAGATACAAATCTTGAAAAGGAAGTTTTGAATTCTGGACAATGGAAAGTCTAGGCATCTCTCCTGAAGAAAACTCTGTGTTTGAAATTTTAATGATGACATTGAATTTAAGAAAGGTCGATATATAGTAAGATTACACTGGAAACAAGAACATCCAATTCTTCCAGACAATTTTCTTGAAATTCATAAGTATGGCATTTTATGTTAAAATATTTCAGAAATTTGCCCCACAAAATGCAATTTAGACTACTCAATTAATATATTTCACCTTTGTGGAGACATGATCTGCGAAATAATTGTCAAAGAAGCAGGGGCATGGTGGGAATTTAGATGGGCCGGAAAAATCCAGATTTTAGGGGCCCACTAGGCCTATAATTTTTTTTAAGTAACACAATCATTGTTAACAAGTTTATAAGAAAAAATAGTTATCCTTGACGTTCAAATGAATAAACCATGCAAATGGCTCCTCGTCTGCGAATGGCTCTTCGCTCATTATTGTTGTATTTCTTAATATCCTTCTCCAAAGGTCCACCATTCCGTGGTAACAAAGGAGAGTGTGAGAGAAATATGCTGGAGAAGGACTTTGAGAAATAGACTTGGAGCAAGTCTATGGAGCCATAAAAGGTCATACACGCCCCTGCAAAGAAGTAAGAGAATCTAGGTTCCACTCAATGCTAGATTCTTCTCAAAGCTACTGATTCCTGTTGAGCAACTCTCTCTTGTTATTTGTTTTCTGGACAAAGATCTGTGTGTTTTAGAACAGTTTCTTGGCTTTTTTCCTTGTAGGTCTGTGTGCATCTTGCAGGTCTATTGATAATGCCGAAGATTTCAAAATTGAAGCAAAAGAAAATAACGTAAACATTTTGTCAAAAACTACAAGGCTAATGGTGAACCAGCCCTTTAAGCCAGCATCCAAATATTGTCTAAAAATGATAAATAAATGTACAGAGTAACTCTAATGACCTATTAGACTTAATAATTTCATTTCATGATGTCCTTAAAATTAAAGAGAAAAAGTTTAGAAATCTAATAGAAATAATCTCCCAGAATTTGAATGTCAGATTGCTATGACTGAATGAGGAGAACCAGTGAGCGAGATATTTCATATTAATTCATATTTCATATTAAATTATTTCTACACAAAGTCCCTTCAGCTAAAAATAGTACCAGTTAGAGGACAAATTGCTTTAATTCTTGCACTCTCTATTATGGTTCGGGCACACTCCTGTAGATTTTGTAGAATTTCTAATTTGGAGTCTGGGATACTTCCCCAGATTAAATTTGCATAGCTTAAGTGACTTTACACAAGGGCTCGATATATATCATCAAGTTCTTTTTGTGGCACAAGATTTTTTAGTCTCTTTAGAGATGAGAGACGTCCACGAACTCTTCATTTGACATTTTTGAAATGTTCAGACATCTTATTTCCGAGTGGTTGAGCATAGGCGGTTTAGAGACTTCCATTTTGTTAACTCTGCGGTGATGTCCAATCAACATGTATTCTGTTTTATTAGTATTGGTGGTAAGCTTATTAATTCTCATCCATTCTGAAAAATTAAGAAGTTCAATTTGAGTATTCTCAAGACGATTCTCAAGGTTTTTGGATGTTATAGTAACATGTGTGTTATCTTCAAACATGATGGCCTTTGATAACTGAAGGCAGCTTTCAAAATCATTCAGATAGATTATGAACAGGTGTGGACCAAGAAATGAGCCCAGGGGGACTCCACAAGTTATCATTTTAGCTGAAAATTGATGGCCATAGACTGTGCGAAACTGTTTTCTATTTTGCAAATAAGATGTAAAGCAATCACCTGCTATTCCTCGTATGCCATATTTGTTTAATTTTGCAAATAAGATAGGTGTAAGAATTTGTTGAAGAAATTCAAACATCTGTTCATGCACAATCTTTTCCAAGATTCTTGAAAATATAGCATAGACAGAGATTGGCCTGTAATTGTTGGGATCATTTTTAAACCAGTCATAAAAACAGGCGTGACATTTGCTAGCTTCCAAATATCTGAGAAAAGACTTTGCAGGGATAAGATCCAGATAGTATGACTGCAAAGCACTTCGTATCGCTGAAGTCACTCTGTTTAGCAATGTCTTATATTTCTGCCACATATCAGGAGAGTTTATTGCATCCTTCTTTGCCCTATCTCTTTCTTTCATGAGATTCCTTATTTCAGGGGTTATCCAGCGTGCAGGATCATGCCGTATTCATTTTTTTTCTGAGAGGTGCATGAATTTCAAGAATTGACTCGAAAATCCCCTGAAATGTGGGCGCCATACTATTTGGATCATTGGAGAGATGGCTGAGGATGATGTTCCATTCGATTTCTTGCAGATCATTTGAAAAGCTATATAATTATATTTCCTTAGGTTATGGGACTCTATAATTTTCGTTATTATGTTTTCGTTTCTTTGTTTGCCTATGTAAATTGCCTTCAGCCTTCTTGTATTTTTTTAGATCACAGTTGGTGTCACAAATCAGTATGATTTCTTTCTCCTCCTTCTTTAGTTGTATTAGGGCATCCCTAAGATTCTGAAAGGATTCTTCATCGATTTATGAAGTAGGAGGACGACACCAGCAAACAATCAGAAAAGATTTCGAATGACTGGGTGCAATCTCAACTGATAGTAGCTCTAATTTTTCACTTTTTAATTTCACTGTTGGATATGGTAGACTATCTTTTACATACAAAGCTACCCCTCCCCCGTTTTCATCACAATCATTGCGAATAATGTAATAGCCATTTATGTTGTATCTACAATTTTATCAATAAGGCGTCTTTCACTTAGGCTTAGAATATCAATATCATTATCCTTGAGTATAATTTCTAGCTTGTGTTTATGTTTTCTTAAATGTTTATGTTCACTATATTCAAGAAAGCTATTTTTAGGCCATTTCTCTTACCACATTTGATAGACCTATTTACCCAACGACTAGACTGGGAGATTTTTTGCCTCTAGCAATATCTGATAAATTTGCTAATGTTGCCTGAGAATTTACATACCCTCCGTCACTAATATACAAATGGTCATCCCATAGATTGCTAAACATTATGGAACTGTTGTCAATCATGTCCATTCCGTTTATCACAGTCTCTTCTGAAAGCAGTTTGTTTGCCTTCATTCCTTTGGCATTCAAAAATATGTCATTTTTCCTTTTGAAGATTGACGAGTAGGCCACTCTTTATATTGGATTATTCTTTTGCACTTCATTCAGCATATCAAAAAACAGACGACATTTTTGAACTTGTAAGACATGTTTCGAATTACATTAATTCATCTTCAGTTACAATGTTGAACACTACAAAATTGTGAAATATAAAGGCAAAAATACATCATTATAATAACAAAGCGACACGTTGAAAAACAAAAGCGTAACTTGATCACTGGATCATCGTCCCTGGATCACTTAAGGCACGTGTTGTTTACAAATTTGTTTGCGCAGGATGTAATTCTGCATCGTATGTTGGTGAAACCAGCCGACATTTTGCAACACATGTCCGTGAACATCTATCCCGGGATATGAATTCTCACATCTTTAAGCACCTGCAAGAGTCCCCATCTTGCCG
Source organism: Chrysaora quinquecirrha (assembly GCA_014526335.1). Lineage (NCBI taxonomy): Eukaryota > Metazoa > Cnidaria > Scyphozoa > Semaeostomeae > Pelagiidae > Chrysaora > Chrysaora quinquecirrha. Next base: position 629,058 of record JACTAT010000200.1, read on the forward strand.
ACCTCTTTGTAACTCAGATTGTTTTAAAATTTTAGATACTTCTAACACCACTTTTCAGTTAAAAATTAAGGAAGCTCTACATATTAACTTGGAGAAACCCACCCTCAATAAGCAACTTTTTCATTATAATTTAACTTTATCCCTTTGAGCTTTGTAACTATGTTTTTCTAGTTTTCATTATCTTTCTCTTTCACAGTTTTTTGATTAATCTTTACCGATCTTGTTATGCTTTTGTTTTTCAACGTGTCGCTTTGTTATAATGATGTATTTTTGCCTTTATATTTCACAATTTTGTAGTGTTCAACATTGTAACCGAAGATGAATTAATGTAATTCGAAACATGTCTTACAAGTTCAAAAATGTCGTCTGTTTTTTGAAATGCCTCAAAAAATTTTGGTAAAATCATTCAGCATATCCATTGTATCTTTACATATTTGTTCTGGTGGGCTTCTCGAATTCAGATTGTTCATTCCAACATGGACTATTATGACATCATTATGGCTATTTCCTGGCTTTTGAGTGGCTTGCTTAAATTTCATGTCACGCGTAAATTTTATTGCAACATCTCACCGATCATTTGAGAGCTTTTTAGATTTCGTTCGCTGTAATTCAGAGTCTCCAACTTGTAGTGATAAATAGTATAATTTATGCCATAAATTATGAGTACTTCATATTAAGAATACTATAACTTGAATACACACGCTTCCCAAATCAAGACCATCTGTCTGACTTGTCGTAATTACTATAATTGGCGACGAGGATAAACAAATTTTAATCAATGCATTCATTCAAAATATGGCTTTTATGGCCTTATGTCTATGAAGTCGAAATCCATTTTCGATTTCACCATAAGCCACCTCAATATTCATGGTAGAGACAATAATCTTGGGTGCAAGATCCGAAAACTTGAAAATTAATTAATTAACAATATTAATAATTTCAAACATTTGCTTGAATTTAGACGAAAATATCTTTCCAAGGTAAAACAAAAATGCTATGATTTGTGCTGTTTACATGCCGCCAACCATTGACTCCAAATACTTTTCTTTTGAAATCTTTGAAGATTTGATGGGTGACATTCTTGAATACTCATCTAACATCAAGGAAATTCTACTTATAAGTGCCTTGAATGCATGCTCAAATACTTTTCCAGACCATACACCTGATGATAAGCAGTCTCCTTCTGATAATATAGATATTCCTAACCTCGGCCAAACCGATCGGATTGTGACATGGCTTACCTCAATAGCAATGGTCATACTCAAATTAATTCTTTTTTACGAAAGTGTAAATCCTGCCTTTGAGATCATTGTGAAATAACATTTCACATACAAGATAAGAAACCGATCATTACATCTAAGGACGAATATGTTTGGTTCAATTTAAAAAATAGATTCATTTAGGAAGAAAAATTCCCAATCAAATTTCATAATGCTTTAAATTTTGATGAGATAAAGTGTAAAATCTCTTCTATGATAAATAAAGGTGGAAACTACAAAGATGTTAACATTCTTTTGGTAGAATTGTCCAATGCTTTAGAGATTGCTGCAATCAGGTCTCTCAAACCAATTCCAATAAAGAAACAACAGTTTGGTGATAAATCTTGAGGTAAAAACAACTTTTGCTACCTCACAAACTATTTGACATGCACGTAAGCAAAATTCACCAGTGTAAAGCCCTCACTGAGAGATGCATTTTAAACATGTTTTCGAGAAGGGTAGGGGGCTGGCAAGTACTTGAAAAATCACTTCAAAAAAAGAAAAAAGCAGGCTGAAATCAAAGCCGTCACGCCTTCTGAACTTTCGCACCAAAATAGAGTCCGGGAGGTTGTGGGATGCCATGGGTCGTGAGCTAACCTCACCGGACTCTAGCGAAAGTTCAGAAGGCAACTTAGATAATTTACTATTTATGAAAATAAAAATCATTAATAAAAATGGTTGTATGGTTAAAATGGTCATGCATGGAGTCAAGTTAAAAGAACATCCCATTTTTGTGTAGCATATACAACAAGGAATAAAGATGGACTATCAAATTAGTTAATATTTAACAGCCTTCTGAACTTTCGCTAGAGTCCGTCATGCCATGGGGAGCTAACCTCCCGGACTCTAGCGAAAGTTCAGAAGGCTGCAAAAGTCTGCAAGTTAAAAGGAAGCTTAGTGGTATCTTGTCTTTCCAAGGCTAAACTGGTACTAATATTCACCCATCGCGGTGTCAAATAAAACTCACCCGCATCGCGGGTGTCAAAATAAAAAGCTCGCATCGGCGTCAAGTTAAAAAGCTAGTCTACTTGTAATTGTAAACACATAAGAGAATTGATAAAAGGGTATTAAACTGTGGATAAAAAAAGAACATTATCATCATCATCATCATAGTTATCATCACCGTCAAAATTATCATTATCGCCATCATCAACTATAACATTATAATCACCATTAGAATCATCCTCATCATCATCATCATAACCATCATCATAATCATCATCATCATCATAATCATCATCATTACTATCATCATAATCATCATCATCATCAAAATCATAACCATCATCAGATTATCATCATCATCACCATCATCATGCCATCAAAATCATAATAATAATCATCATCATCATTATCATCACAATCATCATTATAATATGAAAGCTGAAGGTCAAATATAAGCCAAGTTTTATAAAACTAAACCTTGGGAGGGATAGTGAGCCAGTGAGTCACGGAGGTTAAGGGTATCTCTGACTGTGTTCCATCCACTTGAATTCTAATGCAACGTTTCTATGCCCCGTCTGCACCCGAAAATCCTATTATTAACAGCCTAAATAAAAGTCAAACAGTTCGATGGAAAATGCTTGAAATTTTTTGCCACCAAATTTCCAGATCTACTGAGAATATTCCAAACGCTTTTGTGTCAACTTAAGACGCAAAATTAATAGTATTACTGCTGCGTAACTTCGAAAATCCTATCCCTATCTCATCGCAGACTTTAATTTTAAATGTCCTTCATGAACAATAAATATCGGAACGATTTTCCTTTTGTGTGTTTGTGCTCTGAATTTTCAAAGGAACATTCAAGTTGAAACCCGAAAAATTTATGGCCTCTTAGTAGTGTTTCATATGCATTGAAACAGTAAAATTAGCGTGGCGAATTATGGAAATAATCAAAGCAAGAACTCTTCTTAAAACGGAAAGAATATGAGCAAAATTCCAAAATGAATTACAGTCTCCTAGTGTCCTTTGACGTCCTTTGACCCCTGAAGACGTGAAAACGTACTTACCAAAAACGCGAAACAACCCAAAATTTCCCAAAACCAGCCAAAAGCACTCTAAACGAACCATAATTTGATGAAAAGCACCCAAAACCACCCAGAATGTCCAATTCACCTGGAATCATCTATTAAGCGGCAGAAAATCCTTGAAAATCACCAGAAACTCTCATATTCTTTGAAATTTCATTCTTAACTCTTAAAATTCTATTTTCGTCTTGGGACTTTTGTTGACATAAAAACCTTTTACATCGCTGGAGTTGGAAAAGCCTTATTTGTTCACAACAGTACTGTAGTATTGTATTTGAGCGTGAAGTTGAGAGATAAGACACAATCGCACTCTGCCAATAAATATACCGTTGGGAAAGGTATCCATTGTCTGGAAAGCGTGTTTCATTTTCATGTCTCAAAATATCTTGCAAGAAATCACAATCACAACTAAATCGTAGTAATGTAATCCGTGAAGGCTCTGCTACGACAAAAATGTCACAATTTGTATTTATAATCGTGCGATAATCGTGCGAAAAGAAATTCTCACGTCTCACGAATGTGCGATAATCGTACGACAGTTAAGATTTTATGTGGAATCCAGGCTTTTAAGGCCGCAAGTGATTGAATAAACCCTGAGAGTTGCACGCAAAAGATTCAATCTGAAATAAGTAAAAAGCGCATTGTTCACGTTATTGGCCCAAAGGGAAAAGATAATTTACTACACAGCGATGATATTTTGCTAGAATCTGAGTATTTTGAGAGTTTTCTGGCCCTTAATAATGGAAATTACTATTTTAGAATAATTTTAGGTGGTGTTTGGTGGTTTTAATTCGATCATGGGTCGTTTTGCGTGATTTTGGCTGGTTTTGGGTCGTTTTGGGTGGTTCCGCGTTTTAGTAAGCACAACAAACTTTCGCAGGACAAAAGAAGCACTGTTCTTGTAGTGAAAAGAACATAATAGATGGCCGCCATTTAAAACGAAACTTTTTGAGGCTGAGATAAAATCGAAATTTTCACCAACTTACGGTTCTCAAAAGATTTAGAAAAATACGGCATGCACTACCTGGGCAGAAAGGGCTTCGATCAAAAAAAGAATCGCACTTCTAGGTGGCCCAGGGAAAAAGCCTTTCTTGTGTAATCGAACAAAGGGCCATAACAAAGGGCCAACCTCATTTGCATTTAAGGAGTTTAGTAATATAGATTTACCTTGACACCCGCGATGCGGGTGAATATTAGTACCAGTTTAGCCTTGGAAAGACAAGATACCACTCAGCTACCTTTTAACTTGCTGCCTTTTAACTTGCAGCCTTCTGAACTTTCGCTAGAGTCCGGGGAGGTTGTGGGATGCCATGGGGAGCTAACCTCCCCGGACTCTAGCGAAAGTTCAGAAGGCTGCAAGTTAAAAGGCAGCAAGTTAAAAGGTAGCTGAGTGGTATCTTGTCTTTCCAAGGCTAAACTGGTACTAATATTCACCCGCATCGCGGGTGTCAAGGTAAAAACACACCCGCATCGCGGGTGTCAAGGTAAAAAAAGCACGCCCGCATCGCGGGCGTCAAGTTAAAAAGCTAGTCTACTTCTAATGGTAAACATATAAGAGAAATGATAAAAGGGTATTAAACTGTGGACAAAAAAGAACATTATCATCATCATCATCATCATAGTTATCATCACCGTCAAAATTATCATTATCGCCATCATCAACTATAACATTATAATCACCATTAGAATCATCCTCATCATCATCATCATTACCATCTTCATAATCATCATCATCATCATAATCATCATCATCATCATCATTATTATCTCATCATCATCATCATCATCATCATGCCATCAAAATCATAATAATAATAATATCATCATCATCATCATCATCATCACAATCATCATTATCTTCATGTCATCAAAATCATCATCATCATCATCATTAAAATATGAAAGCTGAAGGTCAAATATAAGCCAAGTTTTATAAAACAAAGCTTTGGATGGGGTAGTGAGCCAGTGAATCACGGAGGTTAAGGGTATCTCTGACTGTGTTTCATCTACTTGAGTTATAATGCAACGTTTCTATGCCCTGTCTGCACTCGAAAATCCTATTATTAACAGCCTAAATAAAAGTCAAACAGTTCGATGGTAAATGCTTAAATGAAATTTTTGCCACCAAGTTGCCAGATCTACTTAGAATATTCCAAACGCTTTTGTGCCAACTTAAGACGCAAAATAAGTAGTATTACTGCAGCGTAAATTCGACAATCCTATCTGTATCTCATCGCAGACTTTAATTTTAAATGTCCGTCATGAACAATAAATATCTCACTGTATCAAAACGATTTTCATTTTGTGTGTTTGTGCTCTGAATTTTCAAAGGAACATTCAACTTGAAACCCGTAAAATCTATGGCCTCTTAGTAGTGTTTCATATGCATTGAAACAGTAAAACACAAAGTTTAATGTGGTGATTTATGGAAATAATCAAAGCAACAACTCTTCTTGAAAATGGAAAGAATATGAGTAAGATTCCAAAATGAATTACAGTCTCCTAGTGTCCTTTAACGTCCTTTGACCCCTGAAAACGTGAAAACGTACTTACCAAAAACGCGAAACAACCCAAAATTGCCCACAACCAGCCAAAGCACTCAAAACGAACCATAACTTGATGAAAAGCACCCAAAACCACCCTGAAATGTCCAATTCACCTGGAATCATCTATTAAGTGGCAGAAAATCCTTGAAAAATCACCAGAAACTCTCATGTTCTGTGAAATTTCATTCTTAACTATTAAAATTCTACTTTCGTCTTGGGACTTTTGTTGACATAAAAGCTTTGACATCGCTGGAGTGGGAAAAGCCTTTTTGTTCACAACAGTAATGTAGTATTGTATTTGAGCGTGAAGTTGAGAGATAAGACACAATCGCACACTGCCAATAAATATACCGTTGGGAAAGGTATCCATTGTCTGGAAAGCGTGTTTCATTTTAATATCTCAAAATATCTTGTAAGAAAGACTACATGACAACTAAATCGTAGTAATGTAATCGTGGAGGCTCTTTTACGACCAAAATGTCACCATTTGTATTTATGGTCGTGCGATAATCGTACGGAAAAGAAATTCTCACGTCTCACGATTGTGCGATAGTCGCACGACAGTTAAGATTCTGTATGGAAACCAGGCTTTTGAAGCCACAAGTCATTGAATAAACCCCTGAGAGTTGCACACAAAAGATTCAATGTGCGTGTAGTGAAAGGAACATAATAGATGGCCGCAATCAAAACCAAAACTTGTTGAACTCGAGATAAAATCGAAGTTTTCATCAACTTACGCTTCTCAAATCATTTAGAAAAATACGGCATGCACTACCTGGGCAGAAAGGGCGTCGATCTAAAAAAGAACCACGTTTCTAGGTGGCCCAGGGAAAGAGCCTTTGTTGTGTAATCGAACAATGGGCCACAACAAAGGGCAACCTAATTTGCATTTAAGGAGTTTAGTAATATAGATACACGGTTTTCAGTTGAAATTGCAGCAACCCGGTTAAAGTTATTATTCAGGTTTTTTTCTGTCATCTCTTGTCTTTGCACATTATCAACATCTACATATCAAATACGAACTTTCTACAAGGGTCCTCAGCATTTTCGAAAGCAAAAGAAGTATGTAATAAATACTTGAAATGAAAAAGTCAATATCATGCACCAGAGATGTGAGAAAAATTATTATTACAGTTTGGGCCACTTATGGTTCACTTATGGTTTCCCTGCCTAACAAATCTTTCACTAGTTCTGAGACTATTTTCAAGAACTCCTAAATATTGTTGAAATTTTTTTCCATAAGAGCAATCTGTTTTTACCTGCGTGGAGCCTCAAACTCTTCTTTTGTAAAGTGCAGTCTGTGCAACAATGAACCAAAACTTGTACTGCGGACTTGCAAAAATTCCACCTCTTTCTCATGAAAACAACCATTTGAGCATTATCAAGAAATTTGTTAAGTATTTTCAATCACTGCCTAGTACTCTGGAAAAGTAGGAAATGTAGGCAGTAATTTTCTTTTTTATATTCTTAAAGTTCAGTTCTCCAATCTAATGTACTATAGAAAAAGAGAACTTGGTTTTATGTTAAGCCTAGCTACTTCTCAGTTGAAATACTGTCGAAAGAATTAGAGTTTTATCTTAAATTACCCTCGGTTTACCCTAATGAATTCTTCAGATTTTATCAAAAAAGGCAATAGATTGTGCACAGAGATTGCATTGCATCCCTTATTCTTTAAATCAAATAAAGTGTCAATAGCCTGTTCATTTCAATTTCAATTTCATGTGTATGTTCAACAAGATTGAATTAATTACAGTGTTGCAGTTCGTTGTTTTCTATGTAAGGTTTTATTTACTAACAGGTAATCTCTACCTGTTACATTTTACCGAAAACAGGGTTTGGGTTTCCCCACTTGTTCTATGAATGCAACGAGTTAAGGAAAAAATGCCTAACCTGTTGCAGTTTCTTTTGGCATCCACTAACCTGTTCACAAACAGGTTCTAGGTTAGGGTTTAATCTGCATTTACCGCTTAGGCAAGGAGGAAAGCACTAAAAAAACTGCCTATGAATACAATAGAACAAGGAATACAAATTATTCTTTTTCATCATAAGTTTTGAGGAAGGGCAAAGCTTGCATTAAAGACGAAGGGCAAAGCTTGAGAATGTAAACTAAACTATTAAATGAAATTAGTACTAAAAATATATAACTAGAAATAAATAACTAGAAATACTAGAAATAAATAATGAGATACAGCATGAAATTTATCTATATGAAGCTTTGTAAAGAATATTGTGTGATTTATGATATGATAATACTAGTTCAACAACTGACTGTCAATAGTAAGGCAATTCGTCAACAAAGTTTTACATACATAAATACTACCGTCAATGGGGGTGACTTTGTTCAGTTGGGTTACTTTGTTCATTCAGACCTCTTCAGCCTAAATGGATGTTATAACTACGAAGCTTCCATTTCGAAGGCAGTGTGCATTGGGATACAAAGATGTATGATTTGGTGACATTACCAAATACATTTTTTTAAATAATTGCAAAAAACATTGAAATTTGACAAATTCACCCACGTTGACCGTAATGATTACTTTATACATTGACTCATACTTAATACTTTGTAAATACTTTATACTTTATAAATTCTTTATGCATGCCAGTTTACAAAAAGTCTACATACTAGAAGCTATGCATCACTCCATCTCTTCTTCTTCATCTGAATTTTTTTTTAAAACAAATTCATGAATGCTGTCTTTTGGGGTCCTTAGAATACAGCAGTTTTCATTTTCTAAGTATGCTACATCTATCAGATGCACAATTCTGCATAAATCCTCCTCCCACAAACTTCCAATGTTCATTTGAAAATGCATTGGAGTTTTCCCCTCTAACAATTCTGCCATAGCAACATTCTTGTCTTCTATTCGAAAAACCAATAACTTTTCCGAGTGAAATTACGGGTTGTTTTTGTGAACTCTGCAAGCCAACAACAGCAACAACTTGACCAATGAATGGCAAATATGATTCAGAGGTACGCCTAAGAATTCAGTCGTTTTTGATGCAAGATGTTCAGCTCCACGTTTCAGTTTTCTTTGTGAGTCTAAGGTGTTGTAGCGTAGGCACTGAACCCTGCTGCTGTGTGACATTAGTCTTGCAACAAAGGCTCTGACTTCTTCATCCTCTTCATTATCAATGAGCCAGTTGACTAGTGATTTGCGAAGCATTGTTGTTGAGTATTTCAAGCCTCCATTGCGCCTCTCAAAAGCTTTTTCCAGGTAGGTCGTGAAAGAAGATGATGTGTGAAATTTTTCTCCACTGCTCTTCACAAAAAGGAAGTCATGATTGTTGTCTCCTAGAAGTCTCTGCCTTTCCTTCCGGGCCTAGTTTTTCAGATGCTTGTTCCTAACTCGTAATCACTGGCTTTAATCCTGTTGGACCCATAGCATTTTCTTGTTTTGAAGTGGTTTATTATCATCTCTTTTGTTCCATCGTCATAAAAGACAATCCAGTTGCTAGTTTCCTCCTCGCTTTGGGCTGGTCCTTCTCCATAAGCCATTCTCAGCATGATTAAGTCCAGATTTCTGCTGGGACTGATGCTACATAGTAACAGCAAAATTACAAAGTCATGCATCAGCCTTGCATACTCCTTCTTGTTGCCATCACCTCCTTCGGACATAGCCAGCTCGGTCTTCATTTCCCTCAAGGTTTCCAGCACTAGATTCCATTCAAAGCATCTTTTGGTGTCCTTCCTCGGATCAGTTCTTCTCCTTTCTCTCTCTAGCCAGTCTGGAATAAAAATATTTTTAAAAATAAGAAGAAAACATGGTTCCTTATAGTGCTAGTACAGCTTTTATATGAACAGTAATTCTATTTATAACAATAATCGGCATAGCTACCTGCAGCTGTGTTTGTAAATGTTGCAGCTGCAGTATGGCTGGTACATCTTCCCACTTTGCATGTGATCCTTCTTCGCAGAGCACGTATTTTGCCAGGCAGATTAATGATTGAAAGTGGTTGGCAGCGGATCTGTGATTCATTTTTGTGCACAAATGCTCTGCATATTAATAGACTACCCAGAGAGGAAAGATTCTGCGGATACTGCAAAACACTTGGCACAAGTGTCCTAGAAGACGAACAAAATTTTCTATTATCCTGTTCGTTATATTCGAAGGAACCTGAAAGTATGCTTAATGTTGCAAAGGATAGTTTCCCGTCGACTGCTGAATTAAGTGAAAATAATTTGTTTATCTGGCTGATGAGTCAGGAAGACCCACAATGCTTAACTGCAGTTGCATACTTCACAAAACTGTGTTTCAAAAAAAGAGAAAAATTCCTCCAAACAGGATAAGTAGATATTTAAAGTATCCAGTAGAACTATTTATCTTTATTTTTAATATGACAAGTTTAACTTATCTAGTGACTATCAATTTTTGTATTTTTACTATCAGAAGATACTTTATCATTACGATCACACTTTTGTAATTTTATTTAGCTTATATTTTAATTTCTTTATTTTAACACATTGTTATTTCCGCTTTGTAATTTTACACAATGTAAGTAGGTTAAGGGCTGTCTCGGCCTAGATACCTTGATTTAAAAAAAAAAAAATATTTGGCTATCAAGTCTGTCTGCAGCACACCTGTCATAATACTGTGCAACCTGTTACAGTTTGTATCCACGTACTTGAGGAATTTCCTTATTCTGTTTTTGTGCCCCTGCACTGTTTTCTGTGAAATGCTGCTTGATTCCCTCAACGGATTTTGTGCTCTCGTAAAGAATATCTTCATCTCTCTGAGGCATTTGCTGGTCTGGTCACCAAAGTTTGGTTCTTGTACAACATTCAGGTCAGCTGTCTCTGATGAAGGACTCGTCTCTGCACCATTGGTAATATCTGGAGATTGTACACAAAGCTCTTCTTCATATAACTCCGTCGCTGTGTCATGTTCTTCTGTCACATCTTGGACAATTTCCTTCAATGATGTTGATGGAACACTTGCTGGACGATTTTTCAACATTGTCATCAGATCTTCTAAACGCACAAGGTAATGTCCGCCTTCTTTGCTTATAAATTGCTAATAAATTTGGTTTTCATCCACTTTACATTTCATGCACTTAATGTCTAGCCGATGCATGAATGATCTGAGTGTACTGCTGCCAACTCCAGAGTATATGCCATGTTTTATTTGATGCATTGATGCAAATTGCACTCCCCAAATCTCACATGTCCATACGTTGTTTATGTGTGATGAAAAAAGGAAAGGTTTGCTTACATAAGAAAACAGTATTAAAGGAAGGCAGAATTTACATTCTGGTTTTCTCCTATGGTTTCATTCCTTAAAGACGTTGTCACTTCCCTGTATCAGGATGACGAAAAACTTTTTAATCCGTATCTGGGTATAAATGGTGCCTTTCTCGGCCTGTTTTGGTCTGTTTCTTTTTCGGAGGAGTGTGAGATGGAAAAAGCTTTAAGTATGTCCAAAAATGTTTCTGCTGTTTCTTGCAATGGAAATTCGGGCCCAGTCCCAAAGTTAGAATCAAACAATCCCAAATTAATCCCAAATTATCTACGACCATCTCCTCCACAGAGACCCAGTTTCTAATTGTCTATTGCTCCCCCGCAACTGTTTTCTCAGTAGAGATGCAAAAAAAGGAAGCAGAATAATCAAAACCAAGATTATATATATCATCAAAAGCATTTGGGCGGCACATCTAGTTTATTGAACAATGGAAGTACCCCACCCCGGGAACTGACCAATGTTTACAAATCAGGAGGTCTTGGTGCAAGGGAAATTTCCTGTTATGGTTTCACATCAACAGGCAATTGCAATTCGACTGACTTTCTCCTTAAAAATCGTTTTCGTAATTTTTTTTAGCAATTTTGAAAATAATCCCAGAATCTGCCTCTAATCCTAAACAAAGTTTTCAGTCCCAAAGGTCTTCAAATAATCCCAATTTTCTGAATTTTGGGATTGAAAAATCCCAAATGACAACCCTGTCTTGGATTTCAGCAAGTTTGTTTGAAGCTTTGTGTAACTAAAATGAAGAACTTTTTTGTAATGAATTTCAAAACAAAATTGGACATCTATAAGACTTTTGGCAAAGAAAATTTTTGTGAAAAGCTGAAAGTGAAAAGTTCTTCTGTGTCTGCTTTTTATGGGGCCTATTCTTGCGCATGCCTGATAACTGTCCTGGATAATGTTTACTTCATAAATTTGACTGCTTCTACTGTCGATTCTTCATCAAAATCTTGCAATCTTAACTAAGAAGCAATTAAATTAGTCAAACTTTTTTCCCAAGAATATTTAAACTTCAATACAGGCTCAAAGATCTGACAAAATATCAGCTAGCATCTTGGTATTTGGTTTTGCGTTAATAGTGTATGTATCTTTCTTCTTTACTGGGAGGGGAATCTTCCTACATTTTTAATTTTTTAGTTGTCTATCTTGTATATTTTATTCTCCCTTCATCTTTATCAGGAAGAAGTGCTACAAGTAAACAGATTGGTAGATATGTCCCAGATGCAAAGCTTTTTACTGTTTTTTTTTTATTAAGAAAAGGTTGTTGTAATTTTTAAGTTATCTTGTTTTGCTTCAATTTTAATTATCCTTTAGTAAAAAGTGTTGCTCAATGAAGGAAAGGCTTTAAATGAATCTTAGGTATTGTTTAATTAATTGATGTGTGATTTTGTCCTGTGTTTAAAAGTTTTTTTAAATGCCATGCAATTTTGCAATATATTACAAGGATGTATTTTTCGTGTTTTGGTCATCATGATCAATATTATTTATTGTTAACTTTACAATAGTGATTATATACTTATAAACACTAACATTAAGCAAACCTCTGAGATTAAACTGGATGTTTAGTGGCTGCAACAATAGCAGCAGTGCTTGTTTTTGAAAAAAAAACTAATTTCTGATAAGATTTTTAATTCATTTATCCTTGTCAATGATTTAATTTTTTTTTTGGTAGAGAATTCCATATTTTGTGACCTAAGAAAGTTAGAGACTGTAACTAGTAGTTTGGAATGTTGGAATGTGAAGAATATTGTTCATTTTGAGGTTGTCTCTTGTGTTTTTTGGAAAAAATGTTCATTTTCATAAATGCAGGTTTTGGGCTGTGCAAGGTCTTATAGACTTCAAGTGCTAAAATTCTTACAAAATTTGTTACAATGATCACCTTGTTTGCTCAGTAGCATAGACTAGAGGGGGTAGGCTTCACAATCGTCGGTAATGCCGGTTATCGACCTGCATATTTGCTGTAAAAATAATGGTCCCACCCCCCAAAATTCTTGAAAATGCAGCCTCACCCGCCTGATCAACATGATTTAGCATTGTTTCCAATAATATGAGATAAAAAGCTTGTCAAATGAAAAAATTGATCATTAAAAAATCGAATTCGCGTATTTTCAAAATATAGCCAAAGCCCCTAAAAAATCTTGAAAATGCAGCCTCGCCCACCCAATCAACATTCATTTTCGGATTCTACGTCAAAAGTTGGGCTAGAAAAAGTTTACCTCATTAAGTCTCTCGTTTGGTGACCATAAGCCCCCTACCTCCTCTGGTCTAGCAACCATCAAGACCGGCTTTTCTCATAGTACTGTTGCAGTGATTCTGAGGTGTTCATTGTGATTTACCAAGTATTTGTTGTCCTGAACGATTGTTACCTCTATTTGAAGTTTTAATTCTACAAAGCAATCATTTTCTGACCGTTTTTACATAAGTTTTGTATGAAACCCCTTTAGGGCTAGGCTAGCTTGTATTGGTAACATTACCATGTTTAAAGTGAAATCTCGTGTTCTCGATTCTGTGTATTAAATTTATTTTGCACATATCCTTTTGTTATTTGATTGGTTAAATGTATTTGGAGTATTCTTATAAATTTTTACAGTATCGACAATGGCAAAAGAAATAATAATAATCTTGGGGATGATGGAGTTTTCAAAGACAATGTTAATAGTATTACCAAGGGTGAACTGAAATATAAGGCAGATTGCTATGACTGCAGTCACAACAGCATCATTTTCAAAACTTCTATTATATAAAAATTTACGCCTGAAGACTTGCAGTATGTTTTCATCTTTATCCACTTCCTTACGCATTGAAGGCCATACATTTCCTAAAGGAAGATCCTCCTCAGTGTTGACAGTTTCATCATCATCATGATCACTTTCAGCTTCTATCTCATCATCTGAGTCAGACTCTTCACTTCTCTCCTCATGCATCTCTTCTTCATGACGCTTAACATTACTTTTAAACTTGGAAGAGAATTCCCAATAATCACATTTATACTGATTCATGATTAGCGGTTTACTTATAATTGTTGACTACCTCTTAAATACCTGAGTCCTAGAGCATAAACTCTCTTGAATTTGTAGACTGGTTCCTCCATTCAATATGATGTGGGAAAGGAATTCCACACTTGCGCAGGAAGGATGTTTCCAATCAGACCATACCTAATCCATTGTTAATCCTTACTGATCCTCACTAATCATACCTAATCCATAGTTAATCATTACTTAATCCTCAACAATCATGAGCTAATCCTTACTGATCCTTAGTTAATCCTTAACTAATCCTTAGCTAATCATTATCTAATCCTTACTGATCCTCACTAATCATTAGCTAATCCTTACTGATCCTTAGCTAATCCTTACTAACCCTTAGCTGATCCTTACTGATCCTTAGCTAATCCTTACTGATAATAACCTAATCCTTACTGATCCTTAACTAATCATTACCTGATCCTCACTAATCATTACCTGATCCTCACTAATCATTACTGATCCTTAACTAATGATTACCTGATCGTCACTAATCATTACTGATCCTTAACTAATGATTACCTGATCCTCACTAATCATTACTGATCCTTAACTAATCATTACCTGATCCTCACTAATCATGACTGATCCTTAACTAATGATTATCTGATCCTCACTAATCATTACTAATCCTCACTAATCATTCTCAATCTCCCAATCTCCTAACGCTTTATCATTGATTTCTTCTTTTATGTTTTCTATGAATGATGTTGCTACAGTCCTATCATTATATTTCATTAAACCATCAGCAAGTTCTTCAATAAAATCATTAACATAGCCATTCTTCCCCAATTTCCTTCTTTATGCATAATTGAAAAAAGTTCACAAACTAGGCCTTTAGCTTCTAGCTTGGATAAGACTTGATGTTGTTCTACTTGAGACTTTATTGAGTTTTTAGAGCTAGCTCTTGCATATGTTAGAAGATCTCGCATCCAATAATAGTATGCACTGCTGATTGGGATTGATTGTCTCTCGAAAGAAATAACTCCTAAATTGCGACATTCATAGTTCCTCCATGATTAATCTCAAACTGAACTGATTTCGCTTTATGTCTCGATTTCATAAACGATTCGAACGTCGCGTTCGAATTATTATTACGCCATCATAATTAATCAATCAGATTGTAGGATTTCTGGAAACTTCTGGAAACTTCTGGAAAGTTCTAACCAATCAGATAAGAGGATTCTTAGGGATGTTCTGGAACATTCTGGAAACTTCTAGATTGCAAATGTTGTTAAATCGGAAACGAGGCTAGCGGTTTCTGTAAAACCCGCCGTACTATAGCAAGACCTGATGACGTCACTGATGATGTGGTATGAGAAATCAACATACTAGATTCATAAAAACCGTCGCACTATAGCGCGACCTGATGACGTCACTGATGACGTCACTGATAGCCATTTGCTCGTGATATCCGTTAGCACTGTATGCAACCTACTGTCCTGTATTTTGGCATGGGTAGGATGATACACATCTTCCATGACTCCAACCTCCATTTCATTTCTCTGAGGGTGTGTTGGTGGTCTGTCTTTCATTGGCTTGGTTTTCATTTTGCAACATCAGCAGGGATAGATTTAATTTTGTGCATCAGAGGTACTGGTTTTGAAAACCTCAATTCTTTCGTCTCAGATGACAAAATGACAAACGATGCCAGTGTTTTCTTTTCCCCTTGGTCAATTTTTGCAGAATCATCCAGTTTTTTGGTACTAACTTCTTTTTTGGGAAATGCTGTAGCTTCTTCTAGAAATGGTGGGATACGTTCGCTTTCACATAAATTTCCAGTTTGGTCAATATTAGCAGGGGCATTGTTGTCATCATCGTCTAATAGAACCAGTGCCTCTTTTGTAGTTTCAGTGCCTTCTATCTCATTTTTATTAGTTTTGCTTAACAATGTAGTTGGTTTCATTATATTGCTGGCCACCTTCTCTAGAGCCTTTTGTTTCAATTTTTGCTTTGATCCGCTCTTGGCATATTTACTCCTTAACCTTAAATAAATACATATACATTGTTTCCAGTAAAGTCAGTGATTAATTGGCGCATACCTACTTGTATTTAATAAATGATTAATTTTATTTTCATGCGAAACTTTGGTGTAATCATTTGTTTTAAACTAATGACTTTAATTTTTTTACTCATGATTATATTCTATTTAAGTACAAACTTATGTCCAGAGTACTACATTAGATTTGTCCCAAGTCCATTGTTCGATATCCTTCAACCAAGATCCACAACTCCATGACAAAAGAGGTTTGGAGAGAAATACTTCTATAAAGTCTATAGTGTTGTACAGCATATATATGTCCAAAAAGGGGCCACAAGTGTAGTATTCAATGTTAAAATCCAAAACTTGTTATGACTGATATTAAAGACGCAGTAAAAAAATAGTTTCTTAGATTAGTCACATTCTACTCCATCACAATAGAGTTTCTAGATTTTCAGGGAAAAAGCTTCTGTAGTAGTATCTTATAAAATTTACTAGTTTCCTTGTAAAAAATGAGTGTATTTACTTCTCATCATCCCTAAAGCTTGCAAAGTTTTTCGAATTTCCTCAAATTGGCCTTACCTTTTTTTGGCTTGTTCCAAAGATATTCTGCACTCGAAAAAGACGCACAAATGCTTGATTTCACCAAACAAACTGCACATTAAGATACACAACGGAAAAATTACTGGCAATGAAATACAGCTTGGTAATAACAAGTTTAAATTATTGGCGAATTCTATTAATTCCTAAAATATATAAGTTGTCTTCTAAGTTAAACCTAAAATCTCAACGCATCTATTTTCTGACCTGAACTACAGTACCCAATACAGGCCAATAGTTGATCTCCTTCTAAATCAATTTATATCGGTCTACCTGCTTGCAGGGAGAGATAACACCCAATCCATTCCAGATGGTCATAGTGATATATTGTGTTCAATCTTTGACCAGGTACAAAGATAACACCCAATCAATTCAATTCATAAATTTCCAAGAGGATTAGAACACATAACTAACAAAATATGTTCAACTCATTTCCTCTTTGGAAAATTTCAAAGTGACAATGAGCCGAAGCCATTTAATGTTAAGCAATCAATGAAATATTTTTCGAAAGAAGGGCGGGCATCTGAAATAGAGAGTCGGTCTTTCATGGCATTTTTGTAAAGAACAAAAATAAAAGAATACTGTAGTTTAACATAAAGAAGGGACACTTTTCAGATATAAAAGGGGCATGCATATGATTTGGCAGAAAAGTTTGGGGGCACGTGCTCCTACACTACTGTTATTATGCTATCCACTGCAATTCCACAAAGTTTTGAATTTGAGGTAGCAGCTGAATGGCTCCTACACTACTGTTATTATGCTATCCACTGCAATTCCACAAAGTTTTGAATTTGAGGTAGCAGCTGAATGGCTGCTGTGAGATGCAAAGTCGATATGGAGCTCAGAGAATAACTAGCGTATCCAACAACTCATGCTGTCTGACGCTGCTTTGTATGACTGGTCATAAGTTATGAACAGTCGACTAGTATTTTCATTGACTCTTGTTTTGCGGCGTCTTAGGTATTTATAGCACACAGTTTCTGGATTGGGTATTTGCTGTAGCTGAATATAACAAGCTTACGTCCTAGACGCGATTGTTTGAGAACGTTACTTGGTGCAAATGTAAAACTACTCTCCGACAGCATCATTCTGTCAGTGTGAAAGTGATATATTGTGTCCAATCTTTGACCATTTAGTAAGAGTAATAACATAAGAAGTTTAGGAGTTAATTTTTTGTTGCCCAAATTGGAATTGTTTGGTATGTCCTCAAAGTGACTGAAGACTGCCTTCAAATCCTATGTAGTTGAGTACTTTGCCTTTGGTGGTCCAAGGTTAAATATTCCTCTCATGTAGATAGAAAGTTCTGGTTGATCCAGTATAGTTCGATATGGTGGTATTGTAGCTATAGAACTCACAGCACATTTGCCAGTGTTAATAACGCTGTGTGACAACCCTTTGTTATAAAGTTCTGTTAAGAAATCCATGATTTGTTGTCTGTTGGTTTTCTCTTCCTGATTTCCATTGTTTGTACAGTATGTTCTCCATTGTTTTATGTAATATAAATATGAATATGAATACTTTGTTACCGTGGACTGACAGTAAGATCTTGGATGATGTTAGCATCTATTATGGTAACCCTGTATTGACACTGCTAGAACTGTCAGTTTTTTGTGTAGAGGGTATTTGCTGTAGTCGTATTGTAGTGATAGATTGTCTTCGTCTGGTGTGAACCTGTTCACTGGTTGGTTCGCCATGGCTAGTGCTTGAGGATACCTGAGTTGTATGCTTCAGTCTGGTACAACAATTATCATTTAGGATTTGTCTCTTCTGGCTTTTGCAATGACTCTCACAAGGACACTGAATGGGGGATAACAATATGCAAGGTTTTAATTCCATTTAATGGAAAAGGTATCTATTGCTATGGCTTCAGACTCTGGTTGCCATGAGACATAATGGTTAACTGGTCTATTTAGATGAGTAGCAAACAGATTTATATTTGGCTGGCCAAATTGTCTACATATTTTCCTGAAATGTTTGGGGTTTAGCTGCCACTCTGTTGCATCATTAAATTGCCTAGATTTTTCATCAGCAGTTATATTATTGATGCCAGGAATATGGGCCGCTGAGATCTGTGCACCACAGCCAGATTTTCTTGGCAATCACATTGCATTCTGGTGATTTATTACCACCATGTTATTTATATATACAATGGCTGTGGAATTATCTATCATGATTTTTATGTGTTTGTAATGTTAATGTTCACAGTATGTGACTACCCCAAAGTTAGCTGATTCAAGTTCAAGTACATTAATGTGTGACATTTCATCAGCTGCGCACCTTTCACCTGCAGGGCTAATTGTGTCAGTTATGCCCCAACCTTGTAGACTGGCATCTGTATAAATGGTCAGATTAATACCAGGAATGGTAATGTATCTGACTGTATAATGGATGTTGTTTTCACACCAAGATATCTCTTAAAAAGCCTCAACTGAGAGGCTTGCCTTGGAGTCAAAGTTCCCTATAGCAAGGGAAAGTGCATCTATTTTGTCTGGCTCTAGCTCACAATAGAATAGTGGCCCTAATGGGATAGCAGGAAAACTGGCAACTACGTTGCTAATCAACGTTGCTAACTGCCTAATTGTGCAGCCCTGACCTTTAATGTATTGGCAGAGGTCAAGTGTTTTCTCTTTTTTCCGAATGGTGAGTTTGATGGACATGCTTCTGGAATTAATGATAAACCCAAGAAATTCAATTTTTTGAGAGGGTATAGGAGATGATTTTCTATAGTGTATGTAGAATCCAAGCTATTCCAGCATGAGTTTGGTTGCCTCAATGTTGTCAAGGCACTCACAGAATGAGCTACATGCACTATCTATCACTTACATACACTACTGAAAGGTACCCTTGTTTCCTAAGAGCACTGAAAGGTGGCTTCAGCACCTTGGTAAAGACCCTCATTGCTTCAGAATAGCCATTAGGCATGCAAGCAAACTGAAACATTTTAGATATTTTGATCTGCCTGAATGAGTATGCTATAAATGGCATCCTTTAGATCTACAGATGCCATATATGCATTTGGTTCAATCATGTTGAGAACATTGTTCAGGGATTTCATTTTGAAATGGTTGTATGCAAGAAAATAATTCAAACTTTTAAGATTCTGTATCATTCGGTAGGTCTTGTCTTTTTTCTGTCTGGTGAATACACCTGAGACAAAGTCTCCCTGAGCTCTAGTTGCTTGGGTGATCACACCTTTTTTAATCAAGGATTGAACTTCCTGTCAAATTATCTTAAGTTCAGAGTTACACAGATAATGAGTACAAACAGAATCCTGTTGAGGCTGTTCGTAGAAGTTTAGAGAGAGACCCTTTTCAATGATGTCTAAAATGAATTTGAATTTGCTGAAAAGAAATTTTTTAAGTTTCCAGGTATGTAATTTGTGATATCACTTGAACTTCCTTGTGTTGCATTTATTTCTTGTTCGTTTGATAGTTGGTTTTCTTGCCGTTGTATTCATTGTATTTGCTCCGTGAGATTTGTCTTTGGTTTCTGTAGTACCCTTTGAATTGCTGCCCCAGGGTTTTTGGGGAGTGATGCCAGTTTTTTGGCCGCTCAGTTTTACCAATTTTGGCCATAGCTCTGTTGCTGGCAGATATTGAATTTATTCTTTCTGCCATGTTGTAGCCAAAAAGCAATTTTGCATTATTGGGGACATTAGTTGTTAGATAACGGTAGGCATTACCAATATTGGATTTCATACTATCCCGTCTGGCCTGAGCTGTGTCTTGGTTAGCCACAGCAATCTAAGCAACCGATTCCATGCATTTTTGTACTACAGGACCCAAAGATTTTTGTAGCTCTTTACTAGAAGAATCTTCGTCATTTTTAGCTTTTAGTAGCTGCATGGCTACTTCAGTCATAGCTGTGGTAGCTGCAATGATGCAGGAAGAGATCTTTTGCATTTTCAGATCATGACTCCACTGCAGGAGTTAGAAACTCGTTCCAGACGCGGTCGTTGCATTTGTGCAAGATTAGGGCATCACAGTTATGAGGTCTTTTGTTGACCTCAAGGAGCTGTTTCCAGGCAGAGTCTGAAACAGATGATTTCCAAATTTGCATAGGCAAAAAACATTGTGGCAGTAAGTAACTTAAAGGAAGTGCAACCAACAATGATTTCTGCAATTTTAGTTCAAAATATATTTTGGATAATATATCCATAATCAGTTAGAATAAAATAGTTACAGTAAAACCATTACAAGCTTCTGATAAAAATGAGTTAATAGTCGGTTTTACATTTCATACTTCTGATAAAAATGAGTTAATAGTCCGTTTTACATTTTATACTACAATGAAAATACAATAGAAATTATACCTAGTTATTAAAAGAACAGGAACAGTTAGTTACAAAAGATTTTAGAAAAATGTGTCAAATGTTATTATATTTTGATCACCAGTGACCAACTCCTGTACTCATGTTTTGTGTTTAAAGTTGGTTTCAGATCGTTAATCATTAGTGCCTCCAGAGTCATTAGATGATACACAGATTTGAATGTTGAACAAAGGATTAAAACATTTTCCATTGATAGCACACAATCACAGTTCTTGAAATAATTACTGACAGGGCCATTACATTGATGGTCCTTGATGTGTCTTGTTTTGCCGACATAGCAAGCACTACAGGGTGGACAAGTAATCTTGTAAACAAGGCCACTTTTATGTGATTTTCAATTTCTGGTTTCAGCGATGGTAATGAAGATCTTAACTTCTTAAGTGTAATCACAACTTTTCATCGAGCATTTAGCTTACCCAATGCTCGTTCAAACTTTTCAGATTCTTTACTCCAATATTGCAAACACAGCATCTTTTCTTCCTCTTTTCCTTCACTATTGTCAATATTCTCCTTTTCCGTATGATTTTCAACAATTTTGTTCAATGTTTTTTTCTATTACAGGCTCATAAAATGACGAGGGGTACTGATTATTCTCTAGGATGACTTTAGCCTTAACCAAACTTTCATGAAAGTTATACCATGTACTGCATAACCAGTAAATCATGTGAACCAAGCCTGATACCACTGATCAATTATATCTTTGAGGTGCAAGGGCGTGGAAATTCGTTGTTAGACCAGTATCTGTTAGCTTAGTGGACCACTTAGATGAAAGTTTCCCATCCGGTCGTTGTATCTTCATATCCAGAAAAGGAAGGGCTGCATTATTTTCTCATTTGATTGTAAATTTGAGTGAGGGGTGTAAGTTGTTTATTTCACTCAGTTTTTCATCAATGTGATTTTTATTGATTTCCCTTATTATGCCGTCCATATATCTGGAGTACAGGGTCACTTCTTCTCTTATCAGGCTGTCAAATTTCCTCATCCAACCATTGGCAAGGATCAGTGCTGGTGGGCTGCCCATTGCTAGTACCCATCACTAGTAAGCATGAGAACATTACAGCTACATATCGAGACTAACTCCTTAAATGTCTCCAGATTGCAGCTCTTCATATCTTCCTGAGTATAGAAGTTCTGTACAATCATCGATTGCTTTGTGTAGTGGCACATTGGTTGACTGTTGCTTCCAATTTTGGATTTACACTTTCTGCTGTTTCCTCATTAGAGCTTAGCAGTGCACTTGTGAGAGCAAAGTCCTCAGCATCTGAGTAATTCCTTCATCACCCCTTTTTTTGATGAGATCTTGGACATCCCTTTCCATCTGGCCCTGGTAAGGTATAATGTCCTCTTCATCATGACCACTTGCATGACTTGCCTCAGACTGGCTGTCTTCCTCCACTCTAGTCCTCTTCTTAAGGCTGGTTTTCATAAATTGTATTTTGTTGTATTTCGTCGTATATCATCGGATTTGATTATTGCTATCATTGTAAAGTATGAAAACCGCAAATCGCATTTGTCGGAATTAGATCGGAATTACCAAACCATCCCGGTTTTCACAAATCGCAATTCATCGGAATTAGGTCACGTGTTGAACATTTATGGCGCCGCGCATGTGAAATGAATTTTTGCCGGTAAGATTCAAGCAGCATCAAACAAAATGGTAGCTGCGTTGAATCATAGATTATTATTGCAAAGGAACCTGCTAGTGATCATAGCTCTCTTAAGAAAGAGGATAAAACTGCTTAATCAACGGAAAACATATAAAAAGAAGAGATTCTGGGTGAGAAATATTTTCCAGCAGCGTAAAACGTTGTGGCACTTTCATACACTCATTCAAGAGCTGAGGATTCATGACAGGGAGTACTTCTTCAGGTAAATAAATGCAATCAAATTCACAAACAAGTTTTTGCCTTGTGGTTATCTTTGTAATATTTGAAACAATATAGTCTTAAATATCGTTTTTCACATTTGTTTTATTTAAAAATGATTCATATTTTTTTCATCAAACTTTAAGATTCTTGAGGATGAGTCCTGAACGATTTGAGCATTTGTTACAACTTGTTGGACCCTACATGCAAATCAAGCAGTGCAGGAGCAGAGAACCAATATCCCAAGCAGAAAGACTTGCCCTAACTATAAGATATCTTGCAAGTGGAGATTCTCAACAATCAGTATCATTTAATTTCCGGGTGAGCAGATCAAGTGTATGCAGTATTATAAGAGAAACTTGTCAGAGCATTTGGGATGCTGTTAGTGGTCCATATCTAAAACCACCAACCTCAGAACAAGATTGGGAAAGAATTGCAGATGGGTTTCTCAATGAATGGAACTTCCCAAATTGTTTAGGGGCTTTGGATGGCAAGCATATTGC
The DNA here is from genome assembly GCA_014526335.1 of Chrysaora quinquecirrha. NCBI lineage: Eukaryota > Metazoa > Cnidaria > Scyphozoa > Semaeostomeae > Pelagiidae > Chrysaora > Chrysaora quinquecirrha. Next base: position 652,432 of record JACTAT010000200.1, read on the forward strand.
CATAGAATGTCCTGGCTACAGTGGCTCTGAATATTATAACTATAAAGGGTTTTTCAGCATTGTTTTGATGGCAATGTGTGATGCTAAATACTGTTTTACCTTTGTTAATGTTGGAAACTATGGAAAGGAAAATGATGCTGAAATTTTCAATAATTCTGATATTGGCAAGGCATTTAATGCTAATGAAATGAATATCCCAAGTCCAACAATTGTGGATGGACATGAACTAAAGTATGTGATAGTGTCAGATGAAATTTTTGCACTTAAGCCATGGCTGCTGAAGCCTTTTCCTGGTAAGGGTCTTACCAACTCCCAAGCTGTTTTTAACTACAGGCTGAGCAGAGCACGCAGAACCATAGAGAACTGCTTTGGAATACTTGCTGCAAGATGGCATATTTTCCGGAGACCAATTAGAGCATCGCCAGAAGTAGTTGATCAAATAACTAAGGCATGTGCATGCTTACATAATTATTTAAGGCTTACTAACAATCCACAGTATCTACCATCCGGATTTACAGACACTGAAGATGCATCAGGAAACATTGTTGCAGGTGACTGGAGGACAGAGGTTCATGGTGAATCTAGTGCTTTTAAGTCAGCAGATACTGGAAGGGCTTTCAACAGGCCATCATCTAATGCCAAGGAAACAAGAGAAACATTTGCGAAATATTTCAACAGCAGTGAGGGGATGGTGTCTTGGCAAAATCTACATGTACAAAGTTATGGTAAAACAAGATATGAAGCAATTAATTATGAACGTAACAATGCTTAAACTAACAAACCTAATAAAAGATAATGTATCTAACTGACAATATTAATAACTTTTGTTTTGTTTTATTGTTAAAATCGTTGATGTCATTCATTATTACCCAAATACTGACTATATGATGTAGCTGGGCTGCTTTGTGAATTCTGCATATGATTTTGCCACATCTGAACATTGCCATTCTGAAATGGAGGAAAGGTAGTTGGTTGTGGAGTATTAAAACTATAACTACCACCAAACTCTATGTCAAGGAACAACTTTTCTATTCCATTTCGCATCAAAGCTTTATGTCGACTATCCAGTTTTCGAAGTCGTTTGGCCAAACTCAAAGCATACAAGTCATCTTCGTCCATTCTTTCTAGACCAGAAGGGTCCTGCTTGTCTGTTTTCTTTAAACTTGAGTTTAAACAGGATAAGGCATGATTTAACTGAACATCAGTTCTTTCAATCTCTCTTTTTCTACTCTCCTTCTTTGAAGTCATCTTAACTTTCTTTTGTCGTTGTGTTTCAGTTTTTGCTTTCTTTCCTGACGGATGGCTGTCATCTTTTGGTTGTGGTTCAGCAATCTGTGGTCTTGGTGTGCTGCCAACTGGCCCATTAAAATTTGAGGTCGAATCAGTTGCATCAAATTGTAAATCTGGTCTGTTGACCTCGTTTGATTCTTCCATAACAGCATAGCTGTCATCGGGCTCATCTTCTTCAAAAAGCTCTTCGTCATCATCACTTTTACTACAAATACTGTCATTATCATCATGTTCAGCAAGATCTCTGTTTGCTGTTGTTACCTGCTTTCTCTGAAAATTTCCAGAATTAGGCCTGCTAATTATAAAATTCTGAAGCCAAATTAAGCGCTCAAACTTGGGATCTTTTGATACATCAGCTGCACCAGCTCCAGATGCCCCCCTTCCTTTTTTTCAAATACTTGCTGAACTGCGTTCTGATGGATTCGTATCTTTTCTTCACAACATCAACGGGCTCATTCATGTGTTTGGCTACAGCTTTCCAGCAATTTTGCTTCTTTGTTTTATCTTTGAAGTCTCGGGATGAACGATTGTAAATGGTCGGGTATTCCTGGATTATATCCATCAGTTCAAAATCGTTCTCCTGCTTTTCTTGCGCCATCTTGAATTAAAAGCCAAACTAAAACGTGACTCGAAGTCGAACTCCTTCATCAATACGAGACTATCAGTCAGTTTTTTATCGTATTTCACGGAATTCTGGTTTTCATATATTTCACTGATCGTAATTCGTCGGAATTCATCCCATTTCATCGGAAGAAACAAATTTTTTTGATTCCTTGGGATGAATTGCGACGAATTAGGATGAATTACGATCAATTAGGACATGCGGTTTTCATACATTTTGGCTGGTTTTCATAAATCGGAAATTATCCTAATTGATCGTAGACCTTAAATTCCGACGAAATGCGATGAAATACGACATATGAAAACCAGCCTTTAGGGGGTATCTCAGATGCAGTGGAGGTGTTAATAAGCTTGCTGATTTTGGTAGGGAAGGATTCAAACACTTTGGTTTGAGTTTCAGCGAATTGGTTCATGAATTGCCCCATGAATTTTTCTTGCTCTTTCTCGTGTCCTGTAGGCCCACATGTTTGATCTTCTGAACTTTCGTCTTGATTTCCGTTCTCGTTCATCGTGGACTACCTAGATCTAGGTTATATGGGGATGGAAAATATAAGTATAATTGTATAAAAATGAATTTGCGAAGGGAATGGAAAGATTGTAAAAGATATATGTAGATAAATAGTTTTTGCTTACATTTCCTACCATGTCTTAGTTAACTGCTTCTTTGGTTGTTGTCGTGCAAAAAATATTTTCTTATATCAGTTGTAAAATAACTTTGAATATTTGGGAGAGCAATTCATGTTAATTAAACATGCCAAAAAGGTGAACATTTCATCAACTGTAGTTTCCACCTACTTTCCTTTGTCGCCATTTTCTCATCCTTCCATCTCAGCATTCAGGTTGGTAAATTTTGCAAAACATCCCTGACAAATTCAACCGTGAAAATAATTTGAACAAGTCAAAGTGTTGCAAGCTTGCATCAACTTGTACTTGGTTGCCAGGATTTTTTCACAGCTTCATCCATTGCAATTTTTGTTTGTCTTTCAAACCACCTAAAAGTCAGCTCCTTGCCTTCCGTCCAGTTCACATCGTTGCTCAGCTGATATGTGAAATCTCGAAAATCTGCATCCTTCTCTACATCAGAAGAGCCAAAAATATCATCATAGGCATTTAAAAACTCTTGTTCATCATCATCAGAATTAAAGTCCTTTCATCGTCGGAAGCATTGCTGTAGTAAAATTGAAAGTCTCAATCGGGCCTGGCTGCAATTTCTTGTGCTTGAAAGTCAAAATCAACAAATCTGAACATTGAACGGATTTTGTAAATTTTTGTGACAAGAAATCTAGCCAATCATATGCAGTCTTTCTCATTCTATTGTCTCGAATACAATACATACATGTTCAAATTGTCTATATTTGGCAAAATGGCTATTGAGGGAAGACGTCCTGAAAACATCAAAACTTGTTGAGAGATGTCAAGGGCATGGAAATGAAGAGATGAAAACCTGTTGGCTGAGGTGAAAGGATTAAGCAACTTTCAGGGCTGGACCAGAAGTCCAATTGCTTATCAAAGGAGATGAAAGGGTTAGGCAACTTTCAGGGCTGGACCAAAAATCTAGTTGCTTATTAAAGAAATGTGTAATCAATTTGATTTGTGGAAAGCCAAGGGAGTCAAATTTTGCATTTTTAATTACAACAACCTCATGTTGATTTTGAGGAGTTGCAAATAAATGCAAAACTTTGTTTGTTTCATATTACTTTTTCTAACTGCAGACAGAAAATATTTGGAAGGCTAGGCTGCCTAAACCATATATTCTGAATTTATTTAATAGTGATATAATAAGAAAATTCAAATTTCTTAAGGGCCGAAGGCCTAAAAGAAATTAAGATTTCATGATTATAAAATCTTAAGATTTAATTGGCATCAACAAGGATTTCTGGTCCAACTAAGGATCAGGATTCTAGTATTTATCCTTGCGGTTTACGTCAACGATTCGTAAAAGAGTAAGAAATAACACTGATAGAGAAATGCAATTATTTATTGTGTCATTTCCATAATCATGAAATCAATTCTTGTTTTCTTGCTGCTATTGTTGGGAATTTCCCCCTCTTCTTCCTCGAGTACGTCCTCTTCCTCTGCTGGATCCTCTTCCGCCTATGATTAAGATAATGCAGACTGTATTCACTGAAGTAGGGTAGGCGGGTGGGAATTAAATCTTAAGATTTTATAATCATGAAATCTTAATTTCTTTTTAGGCCTTCGGCCCTTAAGAAATTTTAAGAATTTCATTTCTTATAAAATCTTAAGATTTAATTGGCATCAACAAGGATTTCTGTTTCAACTAGGGCCCAGTCTCCTAGTTGATCAGCCTTTTTCAAAGCTAATGTGGTTGACCACTTTTCCTTGATGCCAACAAAACGGTTGTGTAAGTTTCAGAGGAAGACTGTATCTTTTTGTGATAGTGTTTTTCCCACACTGAATTTCCTTTCCAGTTACCCCTGTCTAAGATATCTTTAGTTGTTAATCCCATTTGGAAAACTTTTGAGGAACTGGCTGCCCTCATTGAATGTGATTTGAATGTTTTGGTATCAATACCTGATTTCTCTAATAGGGACATTATCCATCTGGTTAGAGAAGATTTAGAGATAGGTTTGTGTGGTGGACTAACACTAAGCCAGAATTGGTCTTGTTCTTCACCAGTTAGGATTTCTCTCCAAGGTTGTGTCATTTTCAGGTATGATTCTATGCATGTGATTGGGCACAATTCCCTGTCCTGTGGGAATGCATGAACTTTTATTGGTAGGATGGTTTTTCCCTGCTTTGAGTGTTTCATGTTCTTTGTGGGATAGATTTCATAACAGTCATTAATTTTGACTGCTTGAGATATTGTCATAGCATATAATTCAGATCCCCTGTTAATTGAAGTGAGTCCCAAAAGAGTTATTGTTTTCTGAGAAAGTTGCATAGAGGTTAACTCATCATTATGGGCTAGATTAGATTTAATGTACTTGAGGACCTGTTCCACATCCCATACAAATGTATATTTTGGTAAAGGGGGTCGCTCTTTGGAAATGCCCTTTAGGAGAGCCGTGACTTGGGGATGTTCTCCAATTTTAAATCCCTCTATTGAGCAATGCATTGCAGATATTGCTGATCTATAATTGTTAATTGTTCGGTATGCTTTGCCTTCATCATATAGTTCAGCTAGAAAGTTAGTGACAAACTTTAAAGGGCATGTAAATGGATCTGCCTGTTGTTTACTACACCAGCAAGAAAACTTTTCCCAGTTTGCATTGTAATTTTTTCTTGTACCTGGTGCTCTTGCATTAAGGATAAGGTTGGAAGCTGATTTTGATATGCCTGCACTTTGCATCTGTTCCCCGAGATGAGCCATGCCGCTAACCGTAGAGTTTGGTTTTCCAGCAATGGATGTGTTGCCCCCTCTGGATTTGAGAGTAGGTTGTATTGTTGTGGGAGCAAAGAGGGTCCCTTATTGTCATGTCCAAGAGTTGAGGGTACCAAGGCTGACCTACCCATAGTGGGGCAATTAGGATCATCTGTATACTGTGTTTCATTACTTTCCTCAGAGTTTGACCTAAGAGATTGAAAGGAGGGAATGCATATGGAAACATCTGGTCCCAGTTCTGCTGTAGAGCATTGCTTGCCTCGCTGGTTGGTTCTGATTTCCGGCTCATATACCGAGGAAGTTGGTGTGATAGCCGTGATGCAAAAAGATCGATCTGAGGGGTCCCCAGTCTTTGGCATATTTTGTGGAATACTTTTGGGTTCAGTTTCCATTCGGATGAATCCCATGTGTTCCGGGATTCATAATCTGCTTCCTTGTTCAGACTGGATGGTATGTATTCTACAGTAAGGGTGATCCCTGCTGATAGTAGATATTCCCATATTTGTTTGGCTATTTGTATCAGAGTTTGGTTTCTTGTGCCCCCCATTTTCATTATGTAGGACAGGGCTGTCGTATTGTCCACCTTCAGGTGGACTGATGTCACCTTTTTGCTTTTGGTGAATGTTTTGATGGCGAGTTCTGCTGCCATCATTTCCAGAACATTGATATGTAGCTTCTTTTCCTGTTGGGGCCATTGGCCCCCGTAGAAACACCCTGGCAGTGTGCTCCCCAACCTCCTTGTGGGCCCCCGCTGCATCGGATGTGATTGTCATTTCTGGGGGAGTGATTTTTCTGGGTTTCCCCAGCGAATTGTAGTGGGTCAGGTTTTCCTTCCACCATTGCAGCTCTAGACGGGCTTCTTGTGAAAGTGATATCTTTGTCTCGTAAGATTTTGACCTCAGGTTTGATCCTAGAAGGTTTTGCAGATATCTGACCTGAATGGGAGCTGGTGAGAATGCCTGGGCTGTGGACATCAATTTCACCACTATTTTGGCCACTTCCCTGAGTGATACCTGGGGTGACTCCAACGTGTGGTGACAAAGTTGGATGATGGTTGTTGCCTTGTTCTCTGGTATGGCAAATGTCATTTCTTCCAAGTCTATTTTTACACCCAGGAACTCCAGCATTGTTGCTGGGGTTAAGATAGATTTCTCCTAGTTTATTACAAAACCAAGATTTTGGAGTAAAAATAGAGTAGTCTTTTGCCATTGCTATTTCCTCCTGGGATTTTCCCATTATTAAGATGTCGTCTATGTATATTACCAATCTTACTTTTAGTTTCCTTAGGAGGGTTATTGGTGGTTTTAGAACTTTTGTGAACACTCTTGGTGCGGGTCCGAGCCCAAACACCAGAGCCATGTATTCGTACATCTTTCCGTCCCATTGAAAGCGCACGAGTTTTTTGCTTTCTTCTGCAAGATTACCGAGTAGTATGCATTTTTTAGGTCTATTTTCACCAATAGGTCCCCCTGTTGGAGTAGTTCCTGTGTATTTTTCATTGTTTCCATTTTGAACTTTCCGTAGGGAATGAATTGATTTAGTGGTTTCAGATTTATGATTGGTCTGTATTGACCTTTTTCCTTTTTCTCCCTCAGAAATATGTTGCTCAAGATTTACCCTACTTGGTTGTTTGCTGAGCAGATGACACCCATTTTCAGCATGTTTTGCACCTGCTGTGAGATTAATTGTTTTTGAGTGTTGTTCATGTTTAGCTGTTTTGGCAGCTTGCTTTGGTATGGTTTGCTCAGTAGGGGTTTTTGGTAGCCCCTTATCCATTCCAGGATTATTTGATCTTTTGTTATTTTCTTCCATTGTGGCAGAAAATATTTTAATCTTTCTCCCATTGGGAGTTTTACATTTGTTTGAGAAATCAGCCCCTTTATTAGAGGGTGGACATTTTGTTGAACTACTGGTTTTAAGGCAATGCTGGAAAGGAGTGTAATTCTCGCTGATGGACATGTTCTTACCTCTTGTGCCTCTTGTTAAAGGTTGGGAGGTTCTCCATGGCTCTGCCAGGCCACTGTCATGCCTTCGTGTGGCAGAGCCGCATCAAAAGGGCTGCTTTCTTTTTGCCCCCTTTTTGCAAGTATGTAAGCACGTTCAGCTCCACAGCCTTTGCATCCTTTTGGATTGCTTTTAGGAAATTATTCCCAAAATTACTGGAGGTTTCGGAATCAAGTTCCTGCTTATATTTCTCTCTTACCCAGTGATGGGCTCTATCCCTCCGACGTGCAAGGGAAGTCAGAACAGCCCTTCTCCTATGGAAAGTGACTGCTGAGATAGCTTGTGTGAGCAAAGTCACACTCTGATCAAGCTTCTCTCTGATTTTGTTTGGCTTGATTTTTCCAGAGCCCTTTTTGTGACACATTAGCCAAAGTTTGCCCAAAGGGCCCATAACATCCCTGATTTTGGAAAAAATTCCTGACAGTGATCTGTTGTTTGCTGAGGCATAACCGTTTTTGGCTTCAGCCAAATATGTCTCAATTATGTCGTCCATATTTGGAGTGGGAGGGATTTTTTTTGGGACTGGTGAGTCCTCAAGTATATTATCTTTGATCTCATCATCCGTGTAGAATTGTCTGAGCTCACGGGAAAAAGATTTGGACAATGTTTTCGGGAGGCTCCATGAATTGACATCAACAGATTTTGTCATCTGCCAAAGATGGTCGGAGTGTTCCTCCTCAGATGACTCAGATTCACTACTACTAGTGTACTCTGAGTCTGAGCTCGAGCTGGATGATGAGGAGGAAGAGTTTTCTTTCCTCTTTCGTTTGGTTTTCTTCTTCAACGGAGGTATTTTAGCCTTCCTTTTTGACTGTTTTCGCGGAGGCGTTTTAGCCTTCCTGCGTTTTCTCGGAGGCGTTTCAGCCTTCCGAGTTCTCTCATGCAGGCTCGCATGGTTTAAGTTGTCATCGCTATTATATCCCCGAATATCCGGGTAATCCTCTTCCAGTGAGGTTTCCTTTTGCAATGATTCGAAATCTTCACTCATTTCATTTGTTTCTTGACTTTTATCATTTGTCGTTGGCGTAAACCGTTCATTTTCCAACCTCTGATCGTCTGCTCTTTGAGAAGACGCAATGTTTCACTTGGGCGGAAAATGAACAAGGGCTGATCAACTAGGAGACTGGGCCCTAGTTGAAACAGAAATCCTTGTTGATACCAATTGAATCTTAAGATTTTATAAGAAATGAAATTAGCTATATTTTCAAGAATTGTAACATTCACAATGCAGGTGCAGACAACAGTTCAGGAACATCATGCAATTGAAAATTTTAACAAGAGATTAGATCAGTGCTTAGTCAGGACTATAGTCCTCACTTAGTCCCAACCTAGTCTCTATCTAGTCCTCACTTGGTCTTTGCTTTTTGGAAGGCAATTCAATGAATGGCTAGACTTCGTCGGGACAAAACTGAGATGAAATAGGGACTATAGTCATCTGTTGAATTATGTGAAAAAAGGTTCAAATAGCAGCAGGTTCTCAAGTTTTCATTAGTTGATCATCATATCGTTCTGGAGAGAAGAAATTATTCTTTGAGACTTGATTTTTCAATGTGGATTCTATGATAGAAAATTCAATAACAAGAGTAATTTGGCAGATGAGCAACAAACATAAAAGTTGTTACAAAGAATTTGTTGTCGGCTTCCATCTTGGTGCAGTTAGACGTTAAACTTATGATGTCCCAAAATATGTTGTTTTAGCGGGTAATTCCAGGATTTTGCTTTACGCGGGATATATTGAAGTGAACTTCCCTGACTTTATTACAAAAGAACAGTAGCCAGCAAATAGACCTGCTTTAAAACCCCTTGGATTATTTCATTTGGGATTCTCAAATTTTCATGGCCATAAATGCATTGCCAGTCAAATTAGTGATGCTTATGGAGTCGGATGACACATTTTCAACATCTCATTTCAATGAAAGAATGAATTATTGATTTTCAGTTTTGTTGCGCAAGGATATAGCTAAAGTTGCATATTTTGTTACAGTATGTTTTTGGATAGAAAAGTTTCAAGGTCAATTTATGCAGATATAAAACATATCACTACGATATTACCAAAAAAATATCTCAATTGAGATGAAAACAATGTAGCATAAATTTAATGAAATTCCTACTTAAAGAAAGAATTAATTATAAATTTTATAGCTTGGGAGTTCCTTTTTTGGGCCACCCATCCTGTGCAATTGTTTACTCTGTTCGTTTCAAAAGTTCTGTTTCATTTAACTTCAAATGAAAGGTCTTTTTCTTTTTAAATTTACATCTCAGATGAAATATGCGAAAGGGTTTGTATGATGTTTGTCGAACATACTAGTTTTGCCAAGTAAGCTCTCCATGTCACAATGCTTGAGCAGTTCTGGTGTTGTTGTTGTTCCCTATTTGGTTTATTTTCAAAAGAGCTCCGTTTCCTTGAACTTCTGATTTCCATGTTCCTCTATGAACAATTCCATGAGGATCTTCATAATCAACATATTATTTTGCAGAAAAGGACTGGCGACAGGCTTTCTGCAAGATTGAAGATGCTTGTGTGGAAGAAGGTCAAAAAAATAATAAATTGTCAGGAACAGCACAAAACGGCAGATGAGACACAGAAAAGAAACAGTTAAATATCCATAATAATGGTGCTAATATTTCGCCCTGGCATTCAGGGCTTCATCAGAGCTAAACTAATTTTTAAATTTTACAATGTTTGCAAATATACAAGTTATTGATGGTGATTTGAATTTGGCAGAATGTGATGTGATTGGATGGTAGGGTGTAATTATGTTTAAAATTGGCAGATGATGATGTGATGGGAGAGGCTGGTGAAAGTAGAGTACATGGTGTGTAAAGTAAGAACTTGATAGGTGCGATGTGATGTGTGACCATGTAAAGAAGAGGTAAGCACAGGATGTGAGAAGTTGAAAAGATTTAGTGTAACAGGGTGGTATGAAGCTATTACAGAGTGTAATTGGTAAGGTCTGAGAGAGATGTGAAGTGAAATGTTTAAATGCTATTGTGGAAAGGCAGGCATAGATGAGTGTGGAAAGTGAGAAAGACTTTATGTAATAGGATGGTGGAAAGTTAGGTAAAAGGATAATAGTGTTGAGTTGAGGCAAAAAGGTAATAGGGAAGAGTTAGAGATAAGGGCTGTGTTATAAGAGAAAGACTATTGCAAGTTGAGGGCATATGGATGTGGTAATGACGAAAAGTGGACAAGAATAATAATAATGGTGTACATGATGAAATGGTAAAATTAATAAAAATTATTATAAAAATAACAATATTAATATGGTGATAAAATTAATAAACAGAATAGTTAATGTAAAAATAATTGAAGATGTGGTGAGATTTTATGGGTGATACATGGATGAATGTCAGCGGTCAGTGGTCCTGTTCAGCCCATTGGGTGAGAGAGTATTGGCCAAGTTGATGCAGTACTGTTCTTTGGGGCAACTGCTTAAGAAGTGGTCAAATCACAGACGAGGCAACCACAGTCACATTTACTAAGACCAACAAACACTTCAACATAAACAGAGACTGGAGGGTAACTCGACCAACAAAATTTACTTAATACAATGCAAACGGTGCATACAAAACGGTAACAGCAACTGCCAGTACATCAGACAGACGGGGTGACAACTCTGATACAGACTAAACGAACACTGATAAGAGAACATAAACAAAGGAAAGGACAAATCTGGTGTTGCAGAGCACTTCTGTAACACAGAACATACAGTTGAAGACTTTCAGATTAAGCCCATCCTACAGCTACATAAGGAACTGGAGAGTGTGTGCTGCGCCAAAGAACAGTACTTCATTGACTTAGCGAACACTCTCTCACCCTGCAGACTGAACAGGACCAATCACCGCTGACATTCATGCATGTATGACACATAAAATCTTATCACATCTATTGTTTTTTACATTACTTATTCTCCTCAGTTCATTTATTATTTTATCACCATATTATTATTGTTATTTTTATCATAATTGTTATTATGATCACTGTTTCATCATCTACATCATTATTATCATTCTTGTCCATTATTCATCATCACCACATCTATATGTCCCACACTTTCAACAATCTTTCTCGGTTTGCATAGTTAAGTTTGTCCACAAGAAGAATCTGTTGATAGTTTTGGTGGTTGTGAGCATAAAATGCTTTCAACAATTTCAGTTTCCCAGCATTTTTTGTTAAAGAACACCCTCATCTTACACCAATCCTGAACAGTATCAATGGATGCAGAAAGGTGAAAGCCACTGGATACAAATATATATTGTTCTGATCCTGAAATTTGTCCATCCGAATCAGATAATTTTTGGTTAAGAACAATACCATTTTCTTTTGCACAGCAAATAAAGGAACTAACAACTCGTCTGCTAATGCAGTATACATTGCTTCAATAATCTGACAGGCCTTATGGTTGTTACTACATCGTTTGTGTAGTTTAAAGCATTTGTAGATTAAAAAACTAATGCAACAGACACATTCTCTTCAAAAACGTCCCAGCTTGCCTTGCAGCTATTCATTTCAATGTGCAGAAGGTATGGGTGAAGAACAATCCAATTTAATTTGTGCTCCAACGTAATATCTCCCATGGATGTGCATAAATGTTCCCCAAACTCTTCTTTGCCATAGAAGGAAGTTTTACACAGTGGGCAAAACAGCGTGTTTAAAATTAGGTGTTCTATGATACAAAATATTGTCCTTTTTATCTCCACAATAATACACTGTCTTTTTTAATACCATACCTTCTTATTCCAACCCTCGTCCCAAGGCTTCTAAGAATCTGTGTTATGTTTTTATAACTTTTGGGATTAAGAAGATCTGGCTTGCTGGCTGTAACAGATATTTTATTTAAAATATTTCTCTATCCTATAAAATCAGGGTAAAATCAGGTTTTTGTGAAGTGAGGGCACCATTGCATCCAGTATTTCTATGTGTGTCTATTGGCACCATTAGAGCCCCACATTCTTAACAAACTCTTTCATTTTCTGTGGAGTATTCAAGTTCTACAATGTCATCAACAAAGTCTTCTCAATTACTGTCTCCTCTAGCCTAAGCTTTTTGCTTGTGTTCACAGACCTAAGCCATTCTTCAATGAAACTATTTCTAGTTTTTTGAAATAAAGTTATTTCTTCATCAAATTTTCCCAAAATACAGCCTTTTACATTGTTGGGTAGGGGTTTTTTAAAGAGCCAAAATCTTGGACACAATGCAATTTCATTCTACACAGGGCCAGATCAATTTGAAGATATGAATTGCTCGTAATGATGCTTAAGGGAACCTTATTCTCTGACGGTATGAGCTGTGTTCTGCCCACAGCTTGCTCTTGTCAAAACACATTTTAATAGACCATCTTGGACAGGCACTGGATTATCTGCATGTGCAAGTATGCAGTTTTGCAAAAAGGCATATGAACCACCAGGGCTGACACTGATATATTGAACAAGCAGTTGACTTTGCGATAAGGAATATGTTTACAGATTCCCTGAGAAAGCGATGGAAAGTAATATCCTAGAATTTATTGCCGAATATATAAGCTCAACTATTCTTGCAATGAAAAAAATCCATTTAATTTCATCAATTATGTCAGTTTTTCAGATATTGCACAGATGCGAGAGCAAGTACACTAGACTCTGAGGTCAATCATCTAGCCTGCACTGAGTCCTGGATGAGAGGTCTTCCACTGTACTGAAGTTAATTCCACACAGCTATGGGCTTACCTATAGAATACAGGGCCAGATGCTAGTATTCATTGTAGGACACCTACAGCCAAAAGGGTCATTTACTGTATGGATCATTAATGTGCCTTTGTTCAATTAGAATGGTGCGCAGGACAATATATACTTAGCGGAAAACTACCTATTGTTTTGATTTGAGTAGTTGAAAAAAGGCAGTGGTCATACAAAATGGACGAGACTTCAGTGGCGACTTGTTTCGTGCTGCAGTGTACAGAGGTGTGCTTCTAAGAGATGTGAAAGACGAGGGCTGTATTTGACAAGGAAAGTGTCTCAATTTGGAACGATGCTACATTGTCTTCAACAGTTTTGAGAATAAGTTTGGACTTGGTTTTCTGAACGCTATAGGCCGGAGCCATATTTGATGCAGGCTTGTTAGTTGTTTCCACAGTTCGAGCCCCTTTGCTCATCGAGGTGGAAATGAGAAACTTAGAAGTGATAGATGGATGGCGAAGGTATACTGCTACAGATTGAGTCTTACCCCCAGATACAAATCTTGAAAAGGAAGTTTCGAAATTCTGCGAACTGGAAAGTCTAGGCATCTCTCCTGAAGAAAACTCTGTGTTTGAAATTTTAACGATGGCATTGAATTTAAGGAGGGTCGATATATAGTAAAATTACCCTGGGAACGAGAACATCCAATTCTTCCAGACAATTACCATTGGAGGGAAAACCGTCTTAATTCTTTGCAATCTTCAAGCAAAACCCGGCGCCCGTAAGGAGTATGAGTCAATAATTATGGATGAAGAAAACAAGGGAATTATTGAACGTGTTGAGCCAAATCAGGCAGCTGAGGTGGGAAAAACTCATTACTTACCCCATCACCCTATAAAGGTTTGTTTTGTATACCTTACTTTTGCAAAACTGGATCGGGGACATCCTTGAATAATTGTTTGTACCAGGGACCTTGTTTATTTAAAACTGTTGCGGAAATTTTCACAAGATTTTGCTTATATCCTTTCACGATAACATCAGCTATTGAGAAAGCTTTTCTCATGGTTTCTATAAATCAAGAAGACAGAGATCTTACAATTTCTATGGTTGGATAATATCTTTTCTGAAGACCCTTAATTTACCAATTTGTTGTGTGATTTCTGGGGTTACATGCAGCCCCTTTCTACAAAATGCAGCTCTCAAGCAGCACATTGATAGAAATCGTGAGCTGTATCCAGATATCTGTTCGAAATTGATTCATTCCTTGTATATTGATGATGAAAATGCTGTGGCATACAGCATTAAAGAAGGAATGCAACTACATGAAGTTTCAAAACAACTTATGAAGGATGGAGGCTTTAACCTTTGAAAGTGGAATTCCAACAGGTTTCACAAATGAATTTTGCAGAAATTAACACCTGTGAAAAATTTAATGCTGACCTGCCATTGCTTGCCAATAATGATATCGCTTTTGCAAAATCAACTGTAGAAAGGTCGAAAATTCCATTTCAGAAGAACAAAAGGTCTTAGGACTTCGTTGAGGTAACAAGGGGGATGGCTCCATCTTCAAACTCTCTGGAATTGCTGATATTGCTAAGAATCTTCCACCTAGCAAATGCAATGTGTTAAGAGTTGTAACAAAAATGTTCAATCCATTGGAATTGATTGCACCACTCACATCTGTACTCAAGGTATTTCTCCAAAAAGCTCTTCCAAAATAAATTGGATTGCAATGAGAAATCTATGGTGGCCCATAGCTATCATTGTAATTTATGGCAATGGTCTTCGTATTTTTGCAAAAATAGCAAGAAAAAAGTTAATAAAAAGAAAAAAGAAAAAATAAAGAAAAATAAAAATATAAATAATTAAATAAATGAAAAATTAAAAATTAAAATTAAAATAAATAAAAAATAAAATAATGAAATATAAAAAAATAGAAAAATAAAGAAAAATAAAAAAAATAAATAAGTTGAAAAATAAAAAAGTTATGAAAAAATTAGATAAAAAAAATTAAAATGGAAAATTTATTTTTTCTTTTTCCTGTGTGTGGCCCAGCGCTATCAACTATCACACTGGTACTTCGTGTAAATTGGTGACAACAGCAACAGCAACAACAGCAGCGACCGCATGTGCAATCAAAATGGCGGACGGAACTTGGAAAGAAAACCAAGAACTTGCACGAGATTTGAAGCAATATGTTGCCTCAAATATGCAGCGCTCAGAGATATTAGACTTCGTCAAACGGGACTATGGAATGTACCCTTGGAGCATACCAACACTTGACCGAAGATTGAGACATTTTGGGGTGCGCTATATCAACAACAATACTCCTGTTGCGGATGTCGTGAATGCTGTGCAAATGGAATTAGAAGGAGGGGGGCAGAAGTTAGGTTACCGAAACATGAATTTGAAGCTAAGAACTGAATATAACATATGTGTACCTCGAAAACTTGTTGGTGAAATTATGTGGGAATTGGATCCAGATGGTGTACAGTCACGAAAGGTGTGGAAAAAGAAAAGTCCTCCCAAAAAGCCTTTTGTTTGTGATGGTCCAAATTGGCTCTTTTCGTTGGATGGGCACGACAAGATGATGGGTTATCAAAACAGCACGTTCCCTCTTGCTATATATGGATGCATTGACACGTTTTCAAGGAAGATAATGTTTCTTAATGTCTGGAATGGCAACTCAGAGCCAATGCTTATAGGCAAATACTATATCATGTATTTGACCAGATCCAAGGTACTACCAAACTACTTGAGGATAGACAAAGGCACAGAAACTGGTGTCATGGCTGCCATACATACCTATATGAGAAGTAAAAATGGCGATTTGGATGATCCAGCTGACTCAGTTTTGTATGGTCCCTCCACAACTAACAAAATTGAACGTTGGTGAGGGATTTACATGAAAGAATGGAGAAGGGACTCAAAGTATATTTAAACAAGTTACTTGCAACACATCAGTATAACCCAAATAATGCCAAAGATCGTGAAATATTAGCTTACATATTCATTCCTGTTCTTCAGCGTGAATGTGATGCTTTTGTTCGCCTGTGGAACTCGCACCGTGTCAGGCAACAATCCGGGTTGCAACTTCCCACAGGAATACCCAACCACATGTATTCTTTTCCAGAATGCTATGGTGCTGATAATAAAGGTTTAGCAGTAAAAGAAGATGATTTGTTAGATGTGTCTGGTTTTGCAGATCTGGCAAATGCTCCAGATGATTACTTAGCTGCAGATGTCAGGGCACAATTTTCAAACTTTTTACCTGAACCAGAAAATTTAGAATTCCAAGAAACAATTGCAGCCTATAAATATTTAAAGCAACAAGTTTAGATGTATTGAGTTCATGAAATATTGTTCATCAGTTAACATAACTATAACAATTGTCTACAAATCTGAATACATCATGTACGACTAACATTGAACACTTGTGCAAAGCAACAGAATTTTATGAAAGAATAGATTATTGCTATGTTAAAACAACAGCTGAAAACAACCAAAAATTTAAAACAGAACAAAATGTTTGGTAATGGAGCATGGAATGTTCTTATTTTACTGACTTGCAGGATCTAGAAAAAGTTCTTTCAGACTTAGTAATCTGCAGTATGTATTGCAAACATGATGAGCAGCAAAATTTTCAAAAGCATGATCCCGTAGATTCCCTGCACAGAACAATTGTTCTTGCTGCTCATTTTGAATTTTTGATGAAGCTGCTATTTCCGGGTCACACAGTTTATGGCCAACACCTTGTAAGTCAAGAAGTAACAATTTCCCACCACTGTCAGCAAGCGAAAAATGAGAAACTGCTTCAGCTTTCTCAAACAAATCTTTATCCCCAGGACCAGGTATACCGGGTATACCATTGTTATTGACATATTTACAAAATTTTCCTGGCAAAAACGGCTCCACTGTCACTGGCAGGTCACCAAGCATAGCAAAGTAAATGGTATCGTAGCTAAACACTTCTCCAAAGAATTCCTTAACATTTGTGACATCTTTCTTGAACCGATTCAAAATTCCTTTTGCTGCCATGTGCATTTGCACTTGCTTCCTCGTGTGATCATTAAGGGTAGTATCACCAAGTATTGGCTCAAGTGTAAGCCAGGTATCTTCTCTGAACTTCTTCACTACCCACAATTTACCTCTCCTAGTGGCTCTAAAAGCATGTCGAAAACCCCCAGTTCCAAAGCTTTCTTTCTCAATTTCAAAATCCTCTGCTTCATGTTTGTGCCACACCTTGTTAACAATATCAAATGACTCTAATGTGACAGAGATTGTATCATGTTCAACTGGTTTGACTAACTTTCCAGCACCAATAAGGTCAGCAATTGATAGAGACTTCGGGATATGTGATATTTGGTTATTATTCTTTTGAGTTGAAGCTCCGGCAAAAGACATCTCACTATGCTCGAGTCTTGACCTTGATACATTGTTGCTACCAAAAGAACATCTTGGTTCTTGTTGCTGATGTGCTGAAGTTTTAGGCCCTTTTGTAGCATTTTCCATTTGCATTGGTTTCAGTCTTGCTGGTGAGGTTGTCATGAATCGTACCAAAAATACTTTCCTTCCAACAACATGCTCATCACTTGTGCATGAAGGTCCTCTGTCAGAGTATAGAACATCACACGATCCACTTGGTGCTGCGTAGAAATGTTCACAGGCCTCTTTCACATTATTTAAAGTCAATGAATCATAGTTAGAAAAATCCACAAAGTCTCTGGCATCCAAAGGTTCATACTTTTTTAGCTTGCCAGATGGCTGGGAGTTCACTCTTTGAACAACAATAGATTCAATTCCTTTTTTTGATTTTTTGTTCCTCCCAGTTTGTGCAGCATGTACTTCGGTTCTCTTAGCTTTAACCCTAGCCATAAATTTTTTAAATTGGTCTCTGCCGTCCGCCATTGTGCATGTTCTCAAGTTGTACATGCGGTCACTGCTGTTGTTGCTGTTGCTGTTGTCACCAATTTACACAAAGTACCAGTGTGATAGTTGATAGCGCTGGGCCACACACAGGAAAAAGAAAAAAAAAATTTTCCATTTTAATTTTTTTTATCTAATTTTTTCATAACTTTTTTATTTTTCATCTTATTTATTTTTTTTATTTTTCTTTATTTTTCTATTTTTTTATATTTCATTATTTTATTTTTTATTTATTTTAATTTTAATTTTTCATTTTTCATTTATTTAATTATTTATATTTTTATTTTTCTTTATTTTTTTCTTTTTTCTTTTTATTAACTTTTTTATTGCTATTTTTGCAAAAATACAAAGACCATTGCCATAAATTACAATGATAGCTATGGGCCACCATAGAAATCCCCAGATGATCTTGAAGTTGAGTGATGAATTTATCTGAAGGAATTTGATCATGTCAAGAAAATCAGTGCGCAACGATTCTGCTTTGAAGATATAACCGAAAACCAGAAAAAATTGAACTCTTCGGATTCTGTGATAGTTCTGAACTTGCTTATTCAGCTGTTGTGTATGGTAAGTTACTATTAAAGGACATCCTTCAGTTTCTCTTCTTGCATCAAAATCATGTGTTTCTCCCTTAACTAAGCAACACCTTGGCAGGGACGCCGGAGCGATGGTAGGGCAAGGGGGGCGACTGGGAATGTAAGGGCAATCAAGACTGAAGGTGAACGAACCAAGCCGAAAAACTGGGTGGTTTTGGGGTACTCCTCCGGAAAATTTTTTGTGGCCACGCCTTTCAGATCGGCTTAAAATGCTATTAAAAATGTTTCAACGAATATAAATCATATTCTTCCACAATATTTTTAGCTATTTCTCCACATGTCCTCATTCCGAATTGCAGAAGATCACATATTGTAAATTTTGAAGTTGCAATTGCCAGTCAATTTTTGTTGCTGATGTGTTTCTGATAAGGGAATTGAAGCTATGGCGGCTTTTCCATCAAGTTTCAACATAACTTGCTTTCAGTTGAATTCCTGGGTATTGAAAGAAAGTAGTGCAGGACTAAAACAGAAAATTTTCGTTTCTAGCAACAATGGAACACCTCTGACCTGCCTTCTGTTATCCATACATTTGTATTCTGCGCATCTTGTATCAGAAATACATAAGAGAAAATCAAATTTGTGGATAATAGATCAACAATCAAATAATTATTTAAAATTGGGGTCTACAGTGTGTCTTCTGTTTGGAATATGAAGAGCATCCCTATGCCTTCTGCATCTGCTTGAAAGTAACTTCATGGCTGCATTTATTTACCAAAGTAGTCCATCCTTGTTTCATTCCTCTCAGCGAAGTCACTAGCAATTGCTTTGATGTCAAACCTGTCCATATTCAAATGATTTACTCCGGTCTTTGCTCGCAGTAATGTTTTAAGTTGTCACATAGCGGTAAATGAGCGATCACAGGATGCTGAGGAGAGGGGCACGGTATACAGTAGTACAACTTGATGATCTTGTTGACTTCGTAGCACTGTTTCTTTGCAGAGGGCTTTGAATTGAAGATATCAGCAACAGTTGAAATGTGGGAGATTGATGTTATTTTCTTCTTCTGTTCAATGTTGTATAGACCCAGGATTGTTGGCATGTCATCAAGTTGCATTCTCAGCTTGTCTTCGTCGATCAAGGCATGTGTTTTAGGCCGTGGGCCAAAATCTGCTCGTGACTCTAAAATAATTTTCGTTGCACAAATTTGAAGAATAAGATTTTAATAAAGATTCTTACTATTTCGCATACGCTGAGTCCAATTTTACTTGTTCCCAAGCTCAGAAACGCGCAGTGTTGTTGTAATTTGTAAATCAATTTCGAATATTTTCAGTTTTCGTTCGACCGCCATTTTGCTGTGACGTTTTCTTTCAAAATTTTACGGAATGGAATGTCTATTGTTTCACTTTTGGAAAACAAACGATTCCGAGTCCGGCTAATTGGTACAGCTGGTTTCCATCAGCAACCAAATTTCAAAACATTAGAAAATGGAAAATGGCGAACAAGAAGTCAAGCTGTCTTGTTCATTTGATAGGAGTCAAAGATGATTTACACTGTTTTAGTGTTCAAACATTTAATAAATTTAAAACATGCCGTGAGCAATGGCTCAAGTACAGTGGTAAAATGACGGAGATCGCGAAGGAAAGCCTTGAAATCTGTGGAAACCACTTCGATAATAATACTGAAGATTTCGATTTCACGCAATTTGTTTTCCATAAATATTGCTATCGACAGTTTACCGACATATCTAAGATCAAAAGGGAAGAGCTAAAACACGCAAAACAAGTGGAAAGCCTGAAACACGATCAGCCAAATTCAAGTGCGGATACTCCTGCTCCCCCAAGTCCAAAGCGAACAAGATCGTCAATGGCAATGCCATCTACGTCCTTCGGGGAAGTGCCACAGCCAAGAAACAGACATGTTCTGCCCCGGATGTGTATCCTGTGTAAACGAGAGAACGTTTATATGAAAGATAGGGTAAGTATAAGTAAAAAAAGTTACTTGCTAGTTATTATTTCATTTCGTAGGTCAACTTTTATAAACATTTTAATCTTAAATTTATTTGTTCATTCGTCACCAAGAAAACAGTCACAGAAAATCTTCTAAATTCTCAAAAGGTCCTGAGTGAGCTGTTAGTCTTCTCATTGAGATCAAGTGAAATTGCGTTTCAAAACTGTGCATCAAATCTTAGTCTTAGAGTAAAATTTGTTATCTGAGCAGGTTGCCAACAGTGAATATTTAATTGCAACTGTCATATTGCTTTATTAGAAAATTTGTGATGGTTTTTGCCTTAATTTTGGAAAAATTTAGCTGTGAAAATATTTTTAGCAGAATGTTTATTCCATAAGTAATGTAATAATTGTATCTTTCAGGTAAGCAAGAAGCGTGTACTAGCCAAATTACATCTTGCTGAGACGATTGATGGAGGATTATTACGGAAAGCAGCAGAGAGAAAGAATGATGAATCAGTCTTATGCCACATTCGAGGGAAGGACTGTGTAGCAATTGAAGTACATTACCACACTCATTGTTACAAGTCATACACCCAATTTATTTATAATGCCACTAGAACCAAGAGTCAGGGAAATTGTACGAAAGATCATATGAGAAATTTTGTGATGAGACCATTGTGGATAAAATTCTAAAAAAACACAAAGTTTTTTATATGACAAAATTGTATGAGAAGTTTGTGTGCACTGTTGCAAGTGTTGAGAATAAAGATGCCTCAAATTATAGAGTTTACCGCTTGAAGGAAAAACTGAAGGATGACTACCCACAGTTAGTGTTTTTCACACCCAGTCAACGCAACAAAACCGAAATCATTTACTGTGAATTTATTGATGCAGGAGAGCTTATTGAAGAAAAAATGGAAGAGGAAAATACAGAAGATGAGGGAAGTCAAGATGAGGACGATGAAGATCACGAGGAAGAAGACAGAGAAGAAATAAAAACACAGGCAAATTTTACCACAGAAACTGATTTATTAGTTTTATATCGTGCTGCAATGCTATTAAAAGGGATAATAGCAGAAGCTCCGCTGTTTGATGCACCCTGGCCACCTACATCTTTTGACATCAATTTAGAAAACGCTAAAAAGATTGTACCAATTGCCTTGTACAACTTTCTTGCTTGGGTTTTGCGGAAGTCAGATGTGCCTGACCTCAGTAACTATGTTATAGTTCCTGATCAGCAAGATGCAAAGCTGCTCTCTTTAGCACAAGATTTGATTTATGTAGCCAGCAATGGAAAAAATCGATGCCAAAGCATATAGCTCTAAGTATGGCCATTCGTCAGATGACGGGCTCAGCAAATCTCATCCAGCTAGTGAACAATTTCGGACATTGTCCCTTGCACTCAACAACATTACGGCATGACACTGCACTGGCAACCTTAAACCTTCAGAGTTCAACTGTTGTCCCAAAAGAAATATTACCAGGCAAAAATTCAATCTTGATCTGGGACAATGATGATTTCAAGGAGGAAGCGAGAGCCTCTACCCATATTACTAATGGCATAATTGTGCAAAAAGTTCATGCAGATGATAAAGTATCTGTGCCATCGATACCAAAAAGCAGACAAAAGGCACTGCCCAATCCCCAGGATAAGATTTTGCCATTCACAATCGGTAAAAAAGTCCTTGGACATCAAGAGTCAATGCACTGAGATGAGATTCGAAGAGAATAATCACATTAAGCCACAGATTTCTGCCAACCGTCTAGATTTGCTGTATTCGATTCTTAATATTCCTACCAGCAGTGATCAAGAATTTCTTCCTGATTGGACAGGTTTTAATACATTGATTTCAGAAAATGAGCTAACCATGTCAAGAGTTGGGTATCTACCGATCATCGAAGGAAGTCCGACCGAGTACTCCACCGTGTTTACAGTACTCGTAAAAAGTCTTGAGATAGCAACAAAATTATCCTTGCAGCATATCGTAATAGTTTTTGATGAGGCTATCTATGCTAAAGCTCAGCAGATACGCTGGAAAAATGAAGATTTCATCTCGAAAACCGTCATTCGTCTTGGAGATTTCCATGCTGTTATGTCAGTCTGCGGGCAATATCGAAGTTGTTTAGAGATGCAGGTTTGCAGGTATGTATTTACTCGTATTTCATGAATTAGGTTAGTTGACTACGTATGACCTGGTGAGAACAAATGATACCTGATCATCTTTTGAAAGATTGTTGTTGACATCAACAACTTACATGTTGGATTACCTTTTTTGCATCTTTAATATAGGTCTTTATTTCGACAGGAAATCCTTATAGAATCTGGTACTGTTGGACAAGGCTCTATCAACGGAATAATGAGCGGAAAATTTTATAATGGTAGCGTTCGGTGCCACAAGCTGATGCACGAGTCACTTGAGATTATACGTTTTCAGGCATTTCTGCAGACACTATCCGATGAACGTCAGAAAGAAATTGAAGTCTTCCTTTCCAATGCAAGAGATTCATTTGAAGCGGACGCATTCTCAGATTATATCGAATCCCCTGACCTCGAAACTCTGATGCACGATTACAATACATTTGTGGAGCAGTCATCCGAACTATGCCCAACATTTGCATTATGGAGTAGCTATCTAGATATTACAGGTATGTCACTTTAATAAACCTGTTTTTAAATTTAGAGACTGTTCTTATCTTCATAAACATAGAGTATGATTTTTTTTGCTTTTGTAAGAAAATCATAGTCAATGACAGTTTCAATCTTTGTTTAATTTTGAGTATGTAAAACAATTTATAAAAATGGAATACTGTTTAAAATCGTGTATTATTCAAATATGTCAAATTACAAAGTTCCGATATAGTCTCCACTTTAATAAAGGCAAGTCGCCGAAATCTCTACCCAGCATCGACGGGTACCAGAGCTAGTAGAGTCTTTGTTAAAGATTATCTGTTTTTGCAGCGGGTTATTTGTTTTGTAATTAAATTTAGGTCTTTATTCTTTTTAACTGCATAATAAATTCTCCCCGATCATAAAGAAGGTTTTAACATAAGTAATGTTATATTTTTCAGGACTACTAATGAAATTTATCAGAGCAACGCGAGAGAGCAATTGGGATCTTCACCTTTCATCCTTAAGGTCAATGCTGCCATGGTATTTTGCTGCAGACAGAGTAAATTACGCTCGTTATGCTACTGCCTATTGGCTTGAAATGATCTCCTTACCTGAGAGCCATCCAGGTATGTTGTATTTCTGTTTTTGAAAGCCAATATTTCTGAACGTTTAAGACCACTACACCCAATCTTTTTACAAGAATGTCTAAGTGACAGACTTACGTTTAGTCATCCAAGTAATTCTTGCTTCCTTTACACTTGTGGCCGAGCGATGATTCAGTTTCCCTTCTGTGAATAATTTGATGACTTTGCATCAATAAAACAAACTTAAAATGTTTACACCAATTATTTCTTTTCACAGATGTTGCACAGAGTCTTTCGAAACACTGGACAGTTCAGCGACAAACAAGATATGGCTTTTCTGCTATAGCTTGCGATCAAGCAATAGAACAAACTGCAAACAGATATTCTAAAACAAAAGGCGGGATGATTGGTTTTACCTTAAATCGAGGAGCAGTGCAAAGATGGTTTCTTTCGCAATCAGAACGATCTGCAATCACAAGACAATGCGAGATAATGTCACTGGCAGTGAAGGAGAATAGGTAAATATTTAATTGTAGCTTGTAGATTCCATAAATGATTTATACCATTTATATTATGTTATGCTCCAAAGCTTTCATGGAGCAGACAGATTGTGAAAGACCTTGCTACTGGTGACTTGACCCACAGATATTTCAGCGACCCGTTGGTGGAAGCTGCTACTTTGGCTCAAGATCGGACACAGTGGAAGGTATTTGTCAGAGATTCTTTTGCCAATAACAACCAAGGACAAAATGTTTTGACACATGATAAAATTTCAGCTTTTTTCAAATATTGCTGCCCCCTGCGATATTTGTGTCTTTCTCAAGCTTTTTCTCGTAATATTTAGGGTGTGGTGCATTTTTGACTTGAGACTTATCACGTTTGTTACTGTTTTTTCTAGAAAGCGGAAAAATCTGGACGAGCCAAGCCGAAAAAAACATGCTTCTCATGTGCAAAGCATTATCAATACGATAGAGAATACTTTCAATCCCTTTGATATCGACCAATCTGAGTTGGTTCATTTAACGAGTGGTGTGGTTGCTCCTGAAAAGGTTAGAGCTGACCTACTGAACGCAAAAGAGATTGGAGAAAAACGCGTCACTGCTTTTGTTTAAGATAATCTAAGATCAGAAGAGCCAGATATTTTCAAGAAAATCGACAAAACCAAACTGCAAACGTTTACCTGTGTACTCAAACCAGTCATAACAACGAAAGCGAAAGGAAAGGAAGTTCAATTGAAGAGTTCAAGAGATCTGATGGGAAGATTGATGCTACTAGCGAGAAGCAGAGAAATCAATTTGCGAGAAGTCCTATCGTATTCCTTGGGACCATTTCAGCTTAGCATCGCAACCCTTGATGGAAACATGGTGAAGTCCGTTAAAGCCAATCTTCTACACATAATAGAAGAAACGGTTGAAGAGCCTACTGTTGCATGTGTCCCTCAAGGTGGTGCATTAGTGGTAGATGCAATGGCACTGCTGCAGACTTTAAACAAGATCCCGTCTACATTTGAAGAGCTTCCAAAGTTCATCCTTACACGTCTTGTCAGCTTTGCCATGCATATGAAAGCAAAACGAGTAGACTTTGTGGCTGATCGCTACCCGGCGGTTAGTATTAAAAACAGTGAGCAGCAAAAGAGATCCTCTGGTGGCAGTAACATTATAAAGATCCACGGTAAAAATCAAGAAACAACAAGCCAATGGAAAAAGTTTCTCAGCAGCGGTATCAACAAGGAGTCTTTGGTTTGCTTTCTGGTTGACAAATGGAAGGAATGTCCATCTGGGCTATTAAATGGCATCACGATTTACGCAACAAGAAAAAGCCAATGCTTCAAGCTTGCACCTGCAGAAGAAGAGTCGCAGCAACTTGATTGTCAGCTCGTTGGAATATTAGAAAGCGATCACGAAGAAGCAGACACGTGGATGATACTCCATGCTAAGCATGCATCATTCTCTGGGTATGCCAACATTTGCATCAAGAGTCCGGATACAGACGTATTTGTACTGTCTGTTGCAACTGTCCATTATCTGTCTGACGAGGCACAGTTGTTTTTCTGGACTGGAAATAAAGCTCAGTCGAGGATAATCGATGTCACAAAGATTGCAAGAAACATGGATGATAATATTCGAGACTCTTTGATTGGATTTCATGCCTTCACAGGTTAGAAAACATATATTTAATTGCTTAAATTCATATAATTTCAATGTCTTCTTACCCTGTCATTAAATTTTTCTTTCATAATGTCACTTCAAACGTTTGATTTTATTTACCCGCTTTCATCAAAGCTGCAGGTAACATGCAGGCCTATGTGGGATTGAATTTTCAACCATCGAGATGCATATTTCTTTTCATTACTCAAAGTCTCTTGTTTTTATGCAAACTAAACTTCTAAAAGCTCTTTCATTTTTTAAAGGATGCGATACAACCAGTTCCTTCTACGGAAAGGGGAAGAAAAAACCATGGAAATTGTTGCAGCAAGGAAGGTCCACCTCAGGCTTTTGTCTGCTAGGGACTGAGGCAAGCGTATCAGATGAGTTGATTAATTCTCTCGAGGCGTTCACTTGCTCGTTGTATGGCCAACATCAAGGCAACATAAACGAAGCAAGATATTGCCTGTTCCAATTGGGAAATTTTTCTGATGAAGGGCTACCTCCTAACAAAGACTGCCTTATTCATCACATCATGCGAGCAAATTATCAGGCCCTTATTTGGAGAAGATGTTGTGACAGCAGAATGAATCTTCCCAGTCCCTCGGAGCATGGCTGGATAGTACAGGGTGATGAAATCGAGTTAAAGTGGATGTCGATGAAGCCAGCCCCAGATGAAGTTTTACAGTTTGTTAACTGCGGTTGTCACACTGGATGCAACTCCCAAAGGTGCTCTTGTAGGCGTGTTGGGCTGAAATGCACCGAGCTTTGCAAATGCGCAAGTTGCACAAATGGGGCTTTAGATGCTGCTTCGAATGAAGAAGACGACACAAGTTTAATTATAGGTGGTGAACAACAGAATATATACAAAAATCCTGCCGAGTTGGCTATGTTTCATCCACACTCTTCGTCAGAAATTGGAAAGTTATGTTGATCTGTAACTAAAAACAATATGGTAATGCTTAGAACTGTTGGTGGTTGTGGACGTCTCCGGTTTTCAAACATAGGTACCAAGCAAACCCAAACGTGGCAGAGCGCAAGTATAGACTGGCAGCTCTCTTATTGTAACCCAAGTGAATTGCCAGCAATATATCGCATTGTTGATCCCAATCAGAATAGTCTATTTCAAGTATAATAATGGAAGGGAGCGTTCAGACTTTATACTGTTCAAGCTAAGTCACCAAGCAGTTGTATTATTAATTTCCACTCAATTGTAGATGTTCAACAAAAGATGCAACTTACTCGTCAGAGCCGCTTATGACCAGATTATCACACAACCAACCAAAAGCTCTCTGCTCCCATAAAACATCAGCACAAGTGCATCTTCATACGTTACTAGTCAGGCATATCTGGTATTTGGAATCCTTTCCTTTCTCTCAGCACGGTTTGCAGATAGCAAGATAGCAAGATTCGGGCAACCCCTAACACCATCTATAATGCTAAATCACTTAGGAAGAAATCCCGTATCACTTGGTGATGGATTTCAAAACTTTATCCCATTGCCTTTGATCCTCTGTTCCCATGTATTACCTTATTCCACATGCTCTTCACCAAATAAAGTACAAACCCCGTTGGTATAATCGCGTTCCTTAGCAAAACAATTGTGCATAGTTGGCTATTTGGGCGTATTTAGCGGGTTGGCCACCAAAGGTTTGGTGGCATATTGTTTAAATGAAGAAAGGTATCATTGTTTGTGGTTATATTATAGTGAATTTGCCGAATACGATCCCAAATACTGCCAACCAAAGTGTATTATTGTGTCTTACCTATGAGTCCGCAAAGCGTTAATGGGCCATTTGCGCATGCGCAAATGAAGATTAACGCTAAGGACTCGTGTCTAGTCCCCCTCTCCGTTCCATGTGCTCAGCATTCCACACTTCTGAAGGTCAAGACGTTCAAAATATTACTATCAAAGAATCAACTTGGAAACTATTACCAAATATTTGTGCATTGTTTTATTCCCCACCCTCCCTCACCATTACAAATAAACCATTAGCGGCAAGAATGATAGTGGAAAGTGACATTCACCAATTTAATCGTGTTATTAGAAACTTGATGATTTACAAATTGAAATAACAGAAATTATTCCCCACAGGGCTAACATTTCTTTTCACAGCTTAACAATTTCTCTCTACAGGATAACCCCTCCCCTCCCTCAGCCAAGAAAAGAAGATATAGACAAGTGGAAGTGGATACAAATGTCACTGGAACAAGCAAATGATTGCAAAGAATAAACAAACTTCATGTGCAAACAAGCAAAATGTAATTGTAAATTCAAAACAAAATGTAAGTGAAAACAAAACAAAATGAAAGTGAAAACAAAACAAAATGTACGTGAAAACAAAAAAAAAATGTCAGTGAAAACAAAACAAAATGTAAGTGAAAACAAAACAAAATGTAAATGAAAACAAAACAAAATGAAAGTGAAAACAAAACAAAATGTAAGTGAAAACAAAACAAAATGAAAGTGAATAAACAAAATGAAAGTGAAAACAAACAAAATGTATGTGAAAACAAAACAAAATACAAGTGAAAACAAAACAAAATGTAAGTGAAAACAAAACAAAATGAAAGTGAAACAAAACATAATGTCAGTGAAAACAAAACAAAATGTAAATGAAAACAAAACAAAAAATGAAAGTGAATAAACAAAATGTAAGTGAAAACAAAACAAAATGAAAGTGAAAACAAACAAAATGTATGTGAAAACAAAACAAAATACAAGTGAAAACAAAACAAAATGTAAATGAAAACAAAACAAAATGAAAGTGAAAGCAAAACAAAATGTAAGTGAAAACAAAAGAAAATGTAAGTGAAAACAAAACAAAATGAAAGTGAAAACAAACAAAATACAAGTGAAAACAACAAAATGTAAGTGAAAACAAAACAAAAGTTAAACTTTGCTCAATTTTTCCCAGCTGGGTGCAAAGGCTGGAATGTGCGCAATCGAGAAATCTGCCCAACTGCATAGGGCAATGACACCTAATTTTCTTAATACTCGATGACATTTTTTATTAGATGAGTTCCGTACATGAGTTCCGTCGATCGCTCCAAACACATTAGGCAGTACGGACAGTTTCTTAAAACTTTTTACTGTCTCAACACACTCCTCTGGATTTTGTGGCCAGCAAATGAAATCATTTCTTAAATGCACTAGAGCCCCGACAAAATCTTTTGTTATCCGGCCCATGCTCCAGAAACTATTGCCCGTAGCAAAATTTCTCAAATGGATATCGTGCAAGAGGCTCTTTCTGGTTCTTGTGTGGATGGTTGTGATGGGGCGTGGCTTACTTGTGCGAAAGAGCTCCTCAGAAATAATCATGTCAATGCATATTTGTTTGCAGGTGCCATGCGGGAGCTTCTGGAAAAGGGCAGAGGAAAGCATCACAACATAATGATTGTTGGCCCCGCAAATTGTGGGAAAACCTTTATTTTAAACCCTTTGAACGATCTGTTTGAAACTTTCACAAATCCAGCAAATACCAGCTATGCCTTGATTGGTGCTGAAATGGCCGATGTCATATTTCTAAATGACTTCAGGTACTCCGTAGAGATTCTTGCATGGAAAGATATGCTTCTTCTGCTCGAGGGGCAAACTATACACTTTGCAGCACGTTGGCGTACTTTACTAATCAGAATGGAGACTATTCTCGAGTGTCGTTGTTTTATCGATTGTACAGCCGATGTGCACAAGTTGACTGACAAGCTGTTGAGCGCTTTTCCAAAATGTAAGGTTGTAAAATATGCACAAGGAATATTAAAAACTGACAGATCTTCAGCGGAAGCCTGTTTTCGTGTTGTTGTGAAGAACATGCCTAAAGACAAATACGCCTGGCAAAGTGAGCTAGTTTCATATTTCAAAGAAGCTGTTCAGAAATATGAAGGAATCTATTTTAACAGTATAAGTGAAGTACTGTTTGAAGGTGAATCTGAGACGCTTGGTATTGCTCAACGTAAACACATTGCTGAAAAACTGCCCAAACTGTAACTAACACGAGTAGAGGCTGATAATGGTAACACTAGTAGGAGAAAACAAAAACTTGATTTTGTCGACGGGCAAGATCTCACACCGGAGTTAAAAATCGATTCTGGTGTTGCAGAAATGCACAAAGATAAAGAAAACGTGTTTGTTAACTGATCATAGTATAATATTCTATTCTTGAAATCAAATTCTTAAGGACAGGTTATTAGCTATTTTAATTAATTTCTTTAAATTTTCTTCTTCTTTATTTATAATTTTAAGATCATCTTCCCAATCACCAGTACCGATAGTTGTAAGACGTCTAGAAAAGAGAAGGTATATATTAAACTTTGGGATTAAATGTGAAGTGAAAAAAAGTATATTAAATGTTATTAGTATAATACCTTATTCGACTTTTACATATCACTATTCTTCGCTCAACTATAATTATCATTGCAAAATCTTTGTTTTTCTATCTAGCTTCGTACTCGGCTAGATCCTGTTGTTCTATAATAAAAAGAAGTATTTATCTTTATAGAGTTGTTGTTGATTAAAAATAGAATTTAAAATAGTAAAGAATTATCATTTCATTCTACTCTTTACTTACCATAAGTGAATAGTTTGATTTGGTCCATTTTTGCGAATAAACAGCAGGAGCAGTTTCATTAAAAGCTGAATAGGAATACCACAGGTGGCATCAAATATTAAAGAAATCGTAAAGATTGCTTACTCGTGTTATATTCCTGTTTGTATTTCTGCTGTATTTTTTCCCTATCCCTGACCATCGACCATGCTCGAACTTTGTTTTGAAAAATAGGCCCATTGGTCCCAGTCCCCGAAAACCAATACGCGGCGAAGAAGGAAGAAAGAAGGTTAAGGTCGGAGGGTTCATCCAAGCCGTCCGGCCTAACCCAAATTTCAGCGGCTCAACCAGCGGCTCGTGGACTTCTGTTGTCTCATCAGAAGCTATCTTTGCAATACTCAATGACTCTCTTTCATGCCCCAAAGGCCAAATCCACCCTACACAAAACCTTCAGCCACAAAATTGCTCGATTGTGGCGGCCACTCGGCTCTCCTGAGATTCTCCAGACGATCGAGGCAAAGCAACGGTCCACTCAATGACGTAATCTATCTACTGCGCTTGCGCATCAAAGAGGCTGAGCTCGAAATCTCCATGAAGGAACGGGGGGACCCATCATTGCAATTTCAGAAATGCCGCGAAAAAAATCGCGCCAGATTCAAATATAAAATGGCCACGCTTGAAACGTCAACGTCCAACGAAGAATTCTTCCGAATAAAGCGATGGTAAGTGCACATCTACCATTATTTTTTTAAGTGTTAGTTGTAAATATTCAAACTATGCGTTTTAGGCCGAAACTCCAAGAGTGAAACTTTGCATTTCTTTGTGAATAAAGCAGTCGGACAGGACAGACTAGAAACTTCACAACTCCTCCTTCACAAACGCCAGACCTAGGCCTATTCACCGACTGTAGCACAGAACACGTAAAGGGAGAATAAACCAAAATTTATGCGAAGGATTTCCTTATTGAATAAAGTATATATAGTTCATTGAGCTATATTTTACCCCAGAAACGCCGGAGAGGGGGAAGGGGGGCAAACTTTGAAATTCCAAAAATATTTCTGCAGTACTGGAGTTTAATTTAAAGTATAATTTAAGATCTCCCCTATATTTGAGTTCAGCATTAATTGTTGTTAACTTTGAGCATATTTTGCTAAAAAATTAGCCCTTGCCTTTAAAAACATGTCCAGCCTATTGATATCATCCAATCTCAGTCAGAACATCACCCTCTTGTTTCCATTCATTCTTAAAACAACAAAAACATGCTGACACATGACAAAATATGTGTAGAAATGGTAGAAAATACATTTTAATTATACAAAAACTTGTGAAATGACAAAAGAGCAGAATAAGATATGATGAGAATGAAATAATTTTTCAGGTTGTATTATCAGACAAACAAAGACAATGTGTCAGCAAAGCCTTGCAAGGCCACAACTTTATTGTTATTGGAAAGGCAGGAACTGGGAAATCATTCGTTGCTAAGCATATAATGAGCAGCCTCATGTCATCTGGTAAAAAGTTCCAGCTTGTATGCTCAACAGGCATTGCATGCGAAGTTTACAAGGGCGAGGAATGGCCATTGTCTAATGCTATAGTCATGAACAGCTTCTTTGGCATTGGGATTCCTGACAGGCCATTTGATAGAATTGTACAAGAAGCGCTATCAAAGTGCACATCTAAAGTTAACAGCGTTGATGTAGTTATTTGGGATGAATTCAGCATGAACAGCTTCAGAGACCTAGAACTTGTTCATAGCATATGCTCTCTGGCCAGAAATTGCAAGTTACCATTTGGAGGAATTCAGTTTATTCTGATAGGGGACTGGCTGCAACTCTCCCCTGTTCCTGACAATGTTTATGTAACAAAGGAAAATGCCAAGATGTTCAACAGTAAATTGTTCACACAGGTTTTATGTCATTCCATTGAGCTTGAGACCATCTATAGGCAAGAGGAAGATGGTGGGTTTTTAGAAGTACTAAATGATTTGAGAATAGGGAAATGCTCAGAAAAATCCCTTGCCTACATTCAAAATGTTCTATGTAAGCCATTACAAGTGTCTGCTACTGACATTATAACAGATATCTGCTTCACAAGAATGGAGGAGGAATATCAGAATGCTTGCAAGCTCCGCATGTTTGATGGCATTGCCATGCATTATGAATGTGAAGATACAGGAGTGGTGCGGCAAAATCAATCGATTCTTCCAAGAAAATTATACACAAAAGTTAATGCTCCAATGATTTGTTTAGCTAACATCAATAGCCACTTGCATAACGGCACACGCTGCAAGTTTCTGTCCAAACCAGACAATGATACAGCTGATGTTGAAGTCAATGGTGCGAGGTTTCGAATTGAAAGGCGGCTTTGGACAAGCACAGACAAGAATGGTGCAGTGACAGGGCATAGAAGGCAGGTACCACTAAAGCTCAACTGGGCTTCAACTGTTCACAAGGCACAGGGATCTCAACTGACCAAAGTAAGAATTCATTCACAACATGAATTCACAGGAGGAATGCTATACGTGGCTCTTTCTAGAGTAAGGAGACCTAACGATGTGCAAGTGCTTGGTTTCTCCAAAGATCACTTAAAATCTCGAGAAAATGAACTTGAGGAACTGAACGGCCTCAGTTTCAAAGAGTTCGAAGAAGACCTTTCCTGTTGTCGCAACAAAGTGATTTCACCAGAAGCTGATTGTGAAATGGAAACTGCAACACAGGCCAATGTAGACGAAGAAGGTGACGCATATATGAATGCAGGAGATGAGTTTGTCAGGGAAAATATCCCATTGACAGAGGAAGATGAAGTTCTCCATCTGGAAATTGTTCTAGAGAGCTTAGAGAATGCTGAGGAATATCTCGCAGAGCCACCTCAAGATTTTAACTATGAAGTCTTTCTAAGAGAAATGCAAGACACATCAATAATGTGTGATTCCTTGTTCGCACAGAATAAGAATACAGTCATAGACAGAGCAATAACCCTTTTGCCAAAAGCAGAACTCTTCATCAAAATTTTGTGGAGAAAAATTTTCCTTTGGCTGAAGAAGCACATCAAGGAACAACTTGGTGACACATCCATGACAATGGCCTTTCTAAAAGATGTAACCAAGAAAGTATGGTTTATCACTTGCTGCGAGGAAGTCCGTGCTTTACTGATGGTAGTGCTTTCTACCGATGAAAAGAAGAGTTTTCTAGAAGAAGCAGATATTTGTTTTTGCTCTGACCTAGCAACAAAAATCTATCATCAGATATTGGAGATCGTCGCCAACTCCGTGAGGCAGAATATAACAAGGGCAGCCATAGAAGATCTGAAAGTCATAGAGTTAGATAACGCAGGGTTATCCAAGATTCGCTTCTTAGGTGGTTATGTTGCACATCGTTTGCTTGATGAATGTAAGAGGTATGTGAATGACAATGTTTACTCGGAGCAGCACCATGTTGCAAAGCGCGTGTCGATGTCAATGGACAAGGTTCGGCTTTTGACAGAGAACATTATAGTTCCATATGAAAAGATTTGCGAGTCAACCAAATACCCAGACACACTAGATTACATCGAAAGAAGGCAGTATGCATCACGTGGCTTGTTGCATGTATCCGATTCATTTTATGAATACATGTTAAAGTTGGAGCAGGCGAGGGTGAACCACCTCAAGATATCTAAATACAAGGAACTGGGAGAAAACTTCTTATTTGAAATAAAGAAGCAAATTGTTGCAGACGATTCTTTCAAACTAAAACAGGGATTCTTTGAGCTTTTCCAAAATCACAGTCCTGCTCACGACGCTGAATTGGAAGAGGTAAGTATTCATGTATTTCTAATACCGAGAGAGCTCTGTTAAGTCCTGTTAAGGTGCTTTGAAGAAAGGACAGTTTATTTACAAAGCCACATTATAAGGATAAAAATAATTTCTTTTCACTTCTTTCACCCCATATTTTGCGGAATCAAAAGACAATTTTACAACTCAAATACGAGGCTAATTAGAGAAGGGGAATTAATAGAAACGGGACTGAATAGAGCTTGTACGGTTTTGGCGCAATTATGTTGGTCATGATCAAATGAAAAGTTTAAATAGAGTTTAACTTCAAAGAATTATGCATGATTTCAATGAATTATTTTGTTGCAAAAGATCAGTGCAAAAACAAAGATTACCCGTTTCTGCTAATGTCGATATATCAATTTGGGACTCAGGTATGTGCTACTTAGACATTTCCCTAAATATTGTGCTTTTTAATAGGAAACTTATCTTTACTTTCCTTCTTTCAAAGAGCCTCATGGAAGAGCTTTTCCAAAGCTCTATAGACCTCTACGTAAGAGTTGGTGCGAAAGAGGTACTGAAGGACTTCAAGCGCTGCTACTCTCTAAAGAAAACAATGGCTCACCGACACATGGTACTGATGCGAACGCAAAAGAAGGAGAGGAAGAAATCAAAGCTCGAAATGGAGGAATTCAAAAAGGATCGCTCCCCAAATAAATCTGTGTCGCATGCTAAGCTAAAGGGAATGGTACTGCAATTTGGTGACGCCTTTCTTTGGACCGTCTACAAAGTGCCTGAAATTAGACGCCTTTGTGCAGCATCTGACGTGCCTATACCTACTGCTGTAAAAAAGAAAGTCGACATAGCCAAGCTCGTGATACCAGTTATCAAGCAAACAAATCAATTCAAATGCTCCTACTTTCTGGATGAACTGCGAGCAGAACAACACGATGAGCAGAGACCAGAAGGGCCGATTCGCATACGGATAAGAAGAGATATACCTTGAGGTAATCATATCTGTTCGATATATCCTTTGATAATGCTGCTAGATTCTAATTTTCGTGTAAAGTTTGAAATATGGCTTAAAAATCGATGGATTAAGGTTATCAATATTTTCAAGCTTTCAGCGACCTTGTAAAAAGGTGTCACCTACTTGCAGCATAATTTCTTTCAACTGAATATGGGACATGGAGTTTTTTGGGGATCGACGTATCAGCGCTTGAAATAGATATAGGCAATATATTGTGAAGGATCCTCAAGGCAAGTTTTCACTATGAAATATGTATAGTACATGTTTTGTGGGAAACGAGTCATTTTATTTCAGCATGGAGTTAGCAAGGAAGGAAGCTTCATCTTTTTGAATGGGTGTGGGTTTGGAAGTTCGGCATTTGGCATATCTGATGATCCTCCTGTATTTCCCTTCTTACTAACAGACGTCTGAGTTATGTTCACCGTATTTATTGTGCTCATGTACAGGCTGTAGTTTGGGTGATCATTTTGAGCATTAAAACCACGAACTTGGCAGAAAATGTTCTCTAGCACGTCTTGGTTGATTATTACCGGTTTTATTACGCAGGAAGGAAATTTACGTTTCTTTATAATCACCATCTGCTCAAGCCCATACACCATAGATCTTAAATCAAGCCAAAGTTGATGGGAAAAGAAATGCCGTCCATTTTCACACGAACTTTCCCATTCTCTTAGATATTGGATGAACTCCTTTGAT
The DNA here is from genome assembly GCA_014526335.1 of Chrysaora quinquecirrha. Classification (NCBI taxonomy): domain Eukaryota; kingdom Metazoa; phylum Cnidaria; class Scyphozoa; order Semaeostomeae; family Pelagiidae; genus Chrysaora; species Chrysaora quinquecirrha. The sequence continues at coordinate 688,119 of JACTAT010000200.1, forward strand.
TGAATAATTCTTTCATCATTTGCAGAGAGAAGATGTTGCTTGGAGCTAAACAGCGATATTAAGCGATGTGTGTGCACCAGTAGTTTTATTGTCTCATCCAGTTGGCCAGGATCTTCATTGATTGATGCAAGGTATTTCTGGTATTCCTAGGACAGGAAAGTATGATTTTTTAAACTAGCCTCGCAGTAACTCTAAGAAAATGACTCAAAGAAATGGCAGGCAAACGTTGCATTTCATGAATTGACAAAAAATGCAGCAAAATACTTGAAAATGCTGATTTTAACACCAAAATATACAATTATTAGATCTAGTTTTTCTTTGGTGTGATGGTTAACTTTAGCTCCTAAGAATGGTCGGAATATCAAGAAACTAAACTGCCTGATTTGAAAACTTGGGTTCTTAGTTGAGGGTACTTACCGTAGTTGCTATACCGGTTGAGTCAATAAAAACACAAATGGAAACTAAAATACTGATTGAATATGACATTTTCATGAATTATGTAGAATTTCCCAATGTACAAAACGGTGATAGAAGCTGCAATGCAACTGAATTGAATCTTCCACATAAACACATGAAGATATACAAAAATGTTGCTGGACCCGGATCTTTGTTTAGCATAGCTAAAGGTCGATTGAGGGCAATTTTCAGATCATGGACAGAGCGTCAAGGATCTCAGAAGGAGTCTATTTATGCAAGGATACCCACCTCCATTAAATACAACATATTGCCATCCAGCAAATCTTCTGCCAGACCATTTCGCATTTTAGAGCGACCATCTAGCTCAAAGTGATCATGTGTCAGCTTTGGATGTAACTTCATGGTATGATGTGACTGATCCCATTTAAAGGCAGATACCCATTGTTCAAACAAAATACTTTTGCCGTTTACCATCAAATGCCTGGGTGTTTTATTATTGGTAGAACTTTTCAATATGTTGTTACGTATCTTCTTGAAATTGTGCTGCGAAATAATAGGAGTTAAACACAGATTAGAAAATGGGAAGAAATCAGACAAAGAATAATGATGGGCCTGGCCACGCCACTACAGTTAGTAGAAACACCAGTCGAGGTCAAGTAAGTTAGTTGAGGTTAAGTCAGTCTAAATACTCTTATTCATTAATACACGTTGATTACTTACTTTGCAGTCAACCATGATAATGAGTGGTCCCCCAGTTTTGATGTTGTAGCACACAAATTTATCAGTATCAGGATTCTCAATGCACATTTTGATGAAGGAACGGTTTGGCTCACCACCATCGCACAGCAACCAGTACGGTCTGTGTAGTTAAAGATTTTGGATTGTTATACAGTATTTGAGTAGAGCATTGTAGCAAAGACATTTTAAGGTTTTAAAATATACAAACATGGATGAGTAGCATTTATTCATACTGTTGAACGTTGGTTAACATTTCTTTCTGTTTTAGTGCTTAGCAATAGTTACTCCCGGGGGAGCGGTACTTGACCTAAATTTATACGGAGGTTTGCCCACGAAAAGCTTTTTAACCCTGCTCCAGAATTTTTCGCTCCAAATCATAACTTATGCCAGAAAAAACTGTTGAAAAGTAATCTACAAAACATGAAAATTAGACCGAAAAATGACCCAATCTAACGAAATATCCCCTTTTGACATGTTTTGACAACCTGTTCTAGAAAATTGCCTTATTCAGATATCCCGTGCTAGAAAAAATTGGTGAAAACGATGCCATTAAAAACGGCACATCCCATCGGACAAACATACCAAATACCCCCCACCTGGCAGTTATTTAGAAGACAGCATAGCAGACAGGGAATCTGTTCTTTATGTGAATATTCTGTATTTCCAGATGATTTTGACAATTATTAGACACGGAGAATATGGGGAGATATCTAGCATGAATCAATATGCGGTGCAAAGAATGCAAAGCTTTTCACATAACATAGTTAAATTTACCTAAATCCAGCTTTGAGGATCCATTCGAGACCTTCCCAAATTGTCTCTCCAAGGTTTATGGCAGGCATAGTGCCAATTGCAAAATGTGCAAGTGCGAATCTGAATCCACTGTCAGTGACCAATGCAAACTGCACGACCTTCTTAGCTAGCTCAATTTCATCTTTACCTTCACAATAAAGAATGGAATTGATTATCCTTTGGATATTGTCAAGGAGAGATGATTATGAAACAACAGAGGTTAATATATATGTGCAGCCTGTGCTGCCCAAACTGGAAAATTTCTTCAGTACAGGGCATATTATGTTGGGACTGCACTATTTTTGGTCACTTTTTGAAAAAAGATTGTTGAAACAAAGCTAAAATATCGTTACATTGGTATAAATACATAACAAAGGCTAACATTCGCAACTGAGTCAGCGTTTATGATCTGGGTGGATTTTCAATGAGTATTGAAGATCCCTGCCCATCAGTATTCCTGTGAAGAAAAGTAATTTCTTAATCGGCACAGTACATTTAACTGGTACTTAACAACCGACATTTTCTTAACTTCAAATCTTCCAAAGCATTGGTAACGTAATAAGAACAGTGGTCACGATTTTGATTTCAAGTTGATATTCATATGTACCTGATGTTAAAACTTTGATATTCTCATATGATCTTCCCATGTTCACACATCCGATGAGTTTGAATAAAGATCCTGATTTAACAAATGCCACATCTTCCTGTAAGACAAAGAATTAGATACACAATAAAGCCTAATGAAATTAGAAACACAATAAATCAGTTTATCCTATCTATGACAATGACAAACCATCCACCTGCTGACGAATTTACAAATTAACTTGTTTGTAGAAAGAAAAGCTAAATAAGAATAAATCAAACAAGCAAGGTACGATGATAAATTGATATGAACATGGCATAAGTTTCTTAGCAAATGTAAATTGAAAAAGTCTGTGAATTCTTACTTGAATTGTCATCTCGTCAAACATTAGACCACCCCATCTATCCTCCTCGCTCAACTTCAAACGAATAGATTCGCGGTTCAACCACTCAAAGACTTCTGGGTTCCAGCCTGAATCAGGTTTAATGCCATTCTTGTAGACTCTTCGAGAAAAGAAGAAGAATCTCTGTTCAACTTTTGCCTGGATTAGATGGAAGAGTTTACTGGTTTGCTCTTCCCTAGATGGCATACCTGAAAGGGTGCTTGTTTGGTCGATCAATTACCACTAACAACAGGCATTTCCCAAGTGACCAAGATAACATAGTGAACTGTTTTGAAATAATTTCTTATGCAGGGTGTAGTTTGCCTCAAAACATTGTTTAGTTGCGTTGGTTCATTCTAGCTCTGCAGGTGTAAAGGAATTAATCAAATCGTTGATTGTGCAGGCATGTTGTGTTGCTACATCATGGGATTAAGACAAACCACCCGTCTAAATTAACTTGTGTCCTACTGATTGAAAAAATAATCATGGGGGGGCTTCGTTTTTGTACCATTTGTATCCTGGACAGCATAATTTTTTGTGAGACATTGTACATTGAAAGTTTCTTCACAATATTTTTCTAGAAAAATTCACAGCATTTCAAACAAAAAGGTGTCATATTTTGCTGCCCTATCTTTACGGTTTGGAGATCAGAGTTATGGGTTTATTGTAAACAATTTTCTTACAAGAAATGTGTTTGTGGAGTACCTGACTGTTCTCTTGCTTGGAAGGATTAAATGGTTCTTCAAAGTGTCGTATGCCTTGGGTGATGATGTATATAAATCAATACAGAGCTTGATAATTCTAGGAAGTAATTTTAACATGAAATTATTAGTAATTTGCTTCTGCTCTACTTCTGTATAATCCATCTAATATAACATAACAGTTGAATTTTAATCTGGAGGAAATTTCTTACTTTGGATGCCATCTCCTGCCAGATGGCCCATTAGCAGTCAATGCTTTCCTTTGCTGTGCAATTAAAAGTTCAAATCCATCTGGTACTTGACATTTGTCCATCTTTTCAAACATAACTTTCAAATCATCATGATCGTAATTATCCATGTGTATGCTATCCGTAGTGAACTTATCTTTCCAGTATTCAACCCTTTTTACTGCATTTCTCTTCTCTTTCTCTAGAATAGAAATTTTGTCAGCAAGCTCTTTTCTGCCCAAAAGGCAGTTCTTTGTGTCTTTTATGTTCCTGTATTCAACGAACCTATGCTGCAAGCGTTTTTTCACCAGAGAACAGTACTGACAACATGATCCTTGCGTCATGGATTTTTCTATGCAGACAAACATTTTGCATTTGTTTGAAATTATGTGGTTGCATGATTGACCATAGTGACTGCTTATTGGAACTTTAAACAAAATGCTGTCATTTTCCTTCCGAATCACTTTTTCTTCTCTTGATTCTTCTTTGAAACCCACACAAAGCCTTAACCTGCTCAAGAAATATAACAGAAAAGCAATATTTCCATGGTTTATGTCAGCCTTTGGAATACAAAAATCATACTCATTAACCTTTAGACCGTTTACTCCAATAACAACCAAAGTTCTTTGTGAAAGATTTACAATCAAATCCAATGTGTACCGACTCTCATTTACTAAAATTGTTTCAACCCTGTTAAAACAGAATTCATCTTCATTTTCACATTGGTTTTGTAATAGCCATCCATAACAATTAACACCTCTTGCAATATCTTTTGGCACAAATAATTTCTGGCAGAGATTCTTGTAAACCCTGATTTTCTTGTTCCCTTTTGATTTCCTTTTTGTCTCAACTGAATCACCAAAAAGTTCTTTTATTTCTATTCCAATTCTTCTGGCACTTGGTACTGTGGTACATTGGGAATTTTCTTTATCATCATTGAAATGTTGCAGAATGTCATCTACTGTAGTTTCAGTTCCATTTTCTATGGAATAGTTTCTAAGTAACCTGCACAAAAATATGTAACTATGATGTTTGAAATACTATTTATAGTAATTGGTATTCATAACATTCTGCAGGATCATTGAAGAGTTAAAAATAATATATCTGCAAGAGTTGATAAATTTTTTGCTGATGGCCTAGCATTGACACGAAGAATAACCTTTTACACAAAAGGAACAAATGAAACTGTTTTACTCATCTACTCTCATTAATACCTACAACCACTACACGTATTTCGTTGATTTGCTAAATTTTTGTAAGAAACTCCACTCTTAGACCAAAAAAATTATTAAACTCCAGTACTGCAGAAATATTTTTGGAATTTCAAAGTTTGCCCCCCTTCCCCCTCTCCGGCGTTTCTGGGGTAAAATATAGCTCAATGAACTATATATACTTTATTCAATAAGGAAATCCTTCGCATAAATTTTGGTTTATTCTCCCTTTACGTGTTCTGTGCTACAGTCGGTGAATAGGCCTAGGTCTGGCGTTTGTGAAGGAGGAGTTGTGAAGTTTCTAGTCTGTCCTGTCCGACTGCTTTATTCACAAAGAAATGCAAAGTTTTACTCTTGGAGTTTCGGCCTAAAACGCATAGTTTGAATATTTACAACTAACACTTAAAAAAATAATGGTAGATGTGCACTTACCATCGCTTTATTCGGAAGAATTCTTCGTTGGACGTTGACGTTTCAAGCGTGGCCATTTTATATTTGAATCTGGCGCGATTTTTTTCGCGGCATTTCTGAAATTGCAATGATGGGTCCCCCCGTTCCTTCATGGAGATTTCGAGCTCAGCCTCTTTGATGCGCAAGCGCAGTAGATAGATTACGTCATTGAGTGGACCGTTGCTTTGCCTCGATCGTCTGGAGAATCTCAGGAGAGCAGTGGCCGCCACAATCGAGCAATTTTGTGGCTGAAGGTTTTGTGTAGGGTGGATTTGGCCTTTGGGGCATGAAAGAGAGTCATTGAGTATTGCAAAGATAGCTTCTGATGAGACAACAGAAGTCCACGAGCCGCTGGTTGAGCCGCTGAAATTTGGGTTAGGCCGGACGGCTTGGATGAACCCTCCGACCTTAACCTTCTTTCTTCCTTCTTCGCCGCGTATTGGTTTTCGGGGACTGGGACCAATGGGCCTATTTTTCAAAACAAAGTTCGAGCATGGTCGATGGTCAGGGATAGGGAAAAAATACAGCAGAAATACAAACAGGAATATAACACGAGTAAGCAATCTTTACGATTTCTTTAATATTTGATGCCACCTGTGGGAATACTCTTGTCAAAGATGCGACATGTCTTATATAGTACTATATCTGCAAATAAAACTCCCACTTTAGACTATCCAAACCATTTTTAGAAGCCCAAGTCGTTTAATCGAAAGGCAAGGACTTTGCTCTATCTTTCACCTTCACCGTCATTACCATGTTATGCTATTTTATCAGTCTTGATAAGTGTCATAAGCTTTAGGTTCTATTCTGACATTTTTGCCTGTTCTTTTGAGAGATGGGCTAAAAGGTCTTTCACAGTCTTGCAACAAAAGAGATATATTAATAATTATTATACATGTTGGAGATCTCTACAATTTATTCACCAAATAGACCATTTTGGAAGCAATCAACATAAATTTTAAATATTTATGTACCTGAGTTTGCTGCTTGCCTGAATGTCCGGAGCTTAGTTTCAACTCTCAGAATGGACATTGATAGAGCTTGTTTGTTTCTTTACTTTGGCTGGCGAATATATGAAAGTCACTTTCTTTTTAATTTCAAGCTTAAGGAAGGATATTCAAAAGAATAGTTATCATTGAAGTATATTTCTAACTTGCTTGAACTGATCGGTAAAAGGCAAATCCTATCACTGGTGTAGCAGCAGAGAGACAATAGAATAAGCAAAATGCAAAGAAAAAAGAGGGTGTTGTTCAGTAAACATTTGCCACGATATTTACACAAAACTCTAGACACAATTCAATGCACTATGATATAGTTCTTTAAACACTGTTATCAAGCCAACTCCTAATTATTTGGTTCACGTAAATTTCATTAACGCTATTTGCTCTAGTAATTTTGTGTAAAGTCGTATTTGTTCTTATAGAGTTTAATGGTGAGTTGAACAGAAACTGATATGGATACATCACAATATTAGTCATTATTCCATCACTAGAACCCTTCAGCTGTTCATTTAACATAATTCATGGTGCACAATATGAGTTCTTACCTTATCATTTGTTGATCTACCTTTAACATCTTCTGCAGGTTTTTATTTCATTTAGCATCTTGAGAAGGATTTGTGACTTCATTGGGTTCAGCTGTGTTTTTTTCTAACTGAGAGTCTGTACTATTGATTTCAATTTCCCAAAACATATTCATTTGACATGCTGAACCTTTCAATATGTCCGTAATTGGATCTCTAGGTAGCAATGATCCGTTTCCACTATATTTTCATCTAAAATAGAAATATGATCAATCTGTAACCAGTCCTATTAAATAGACTGACTTGAAAGAATTGTTTTCTTTGCCATAAGGTCATGGAACAGCATTTTCTTCCCAAAATTTCTGAGCAAGGAGACATTCTTCCAGGGTGCTACTTTCTTAATCAATAATTTGAAGAATGGGGGTTTTAGACTTTGGTACATGTGTGTTTAGCAAACATTAGGAAGATTCCTGTGATGGTAAAAATGAAAAATTTGACATGAAAATTTTGCTTGTACAGAATTGTTGGATGAGCATAAATTATAAAAGTTATATTTACTTCAATATCTTGCACTTGCAACATCTGAAAGAATTTCCTGATTTGATTATATATTATTCGGCATTTATTGATTTTAAATCTGCTATTGATTTGTGCTTTAGATATCATTTTAATTATATGCATCATCTTTAAATCATTTTTTAATCAGGACTTCTTCAGAGGATTGATTGCTGTTGACTATTTTTTCAGTGCGAATAGTTTTTTTAATTGTAGGAGTTTCAGCTTTAACATGTTCAGATTTGAAGATTTGATAGAATAAGAATACTTACAGTATCACCAGCTGGCTCAAATGAACAGTGGCCAAAAGATCGCTGTTTTACATGGAAATCTCAAAGCCCTGATTGGTAATTTGCCATAGCCTAAAGAATATTTTAGCATATGGTGAATATCAACAGTTGTTGAAGCCATTGAAAATTGGATGGTTTTCTCGGGATTCACTTTTGAAAGTACTTGTTGTACGCTATTTTTGTCAGTTGAAGTTGGAGGAAAATTGAAAGTATCAACCAACATGTCTGGAATGTTGAAAGGCAGTTAGGATAATGGGCGAAAAGACAATAAGCCATGAGAATATTAGTTTGTTTGGATGCTAAAAGCAGCTGATGGCACTGAAAGTACCTTCTGTAAGCTATGTGGAATTCAAGAACATGACATCTTTAAAATAAAATAAAATACCTAACTCGTTGATTACCAGGAGATGCACCGCAGACACATTCTCAGGCTGTTGAGTGTGTCATATGCTTGAATATTCTTGTAAAAGATTTCCCATTTTGTGTTGCTTTTGTATTCCATGGAAACTCAAAAACAACTATTCTACAAAAAGAGAATTCAAAAATAAATAGAGCAATAATGAGGCAAACATTCTTGAGGCAAAAGCCCTCTGCATTCGTCAATGCTTACCTGTAGGCATTGTTCAGAATCCAAGGTATTCTTTTGAAAAAGGCCATGCAAATGTCAAGGAAAGAAACAAATTTACCTGTTGTTGTGTGGAATTTGCTGAGACTGATAATTTGTTGAGAGGCAGATTGTTTGGTAAGAAAACGTTTGGCCATCTTTAATTGCCCTCATCTATCTTTCACCTCTTATCTTATTTCATAATTCCAGCATGAAACTCCACGTAAAATAACGCCATAATTTTAGGTCATATCTCTTGCTTCAGGAAGAAATTAAAAAATGCGAGAGGTAAAAATGAAGAATAACTTTTCTTCTCTTTAAAAGCTACTGTTAAGTCCTGTTTGAACAATCTCTTGTATCAAATCCGAGACAGCAGGACATTTTCCTGCAGCTGACAGGCTAATGGCTGCCATTTTACTAGCATGTTGATTGGCTGATATCAGACTTTGACAACAGTCGCTGATTGGCTAAAACATTATTTACCCTTGGTGACCTAAACTTGATTACATAGAGGCAGAGGTGGAAAAAATGTTTTTCTTTCTGGGAACCCAAGGCTAAGGCTAAAAAATTTCTGGAAACAATTTCAAAGGAAAATCAACAAAATTGCTATTAATATTTTATCTGCTTCTTAAAATAATTAATTTAAATATGATATTACGTGATTTTTTCATATCGTTTATGTATCTGTTCATAATGTCATGTAGAAAAAGATCAAAACCTTAGCAAAACGAGAGTTCTACTTGTCCATGAATGGAAGATTGCTTTGCTGTTTCAGCATTCTGCCCGATACTTGGGAGTTACCAGCATATTCTTTCAATTGCTCCAGGACAGTTTTTCTGAAAAAATGCCATGTGCTACCTTTGGATCGCCAGTAAGAATCCATTGCTTCTTTGATTTCAGAGTCAGAATGAGCGAGATTAGGGCCATTAGCAGCAACCATGAATTCTTGAGCTGTACTTTCTTGGTTCATGTTCCTACTGGCATCTTAAAATTGTTTAAAATAGAGTTTAATCAGCCCCCTTTTCCTGCGGGGAGAAATAAGACAGAGAAACAAGTCATATGTATGCTGGCAACAACTAATAAAACTTTATGTAGACGAAAAATAAGCAATAAACGTTCTACATAAATAGATGAAACTGTCTACATTACTATAGATTACATGCGGTACTACATTTCATTTTTAAATACTATATGTGGGCATTGAAAGTGTGACATGACAAGAGGCAAGCTTGTGGTTTTAGTGGTTGGGCAAGACCCATCCTGAAGAGAACCCAGTTTGGGCGGAGGATGCCAAACCTTTAGGATATTTTTAGCGTACTGACGGTGGCATAGCGATACAGAGGGTCGGAATCTCTGTCCACTACGGGAGCAGCCAGCAATCCAGAGAGGAAAGCACAGATAATGAGTAGGGGCCGTGTTCCCAAGGCAAGCATCCATGTCTAACTCTGGTGTGAAACATTCAATATTGGTTAGACTTCCAGGCAGTTTACGCTGTAATTTGTAACATTTCTGAGTCTTTCTGGGGAGAGTGCAGTTATATTGCACTTCTTGCCACTGATCACACTTGTGTGATCGCCCCAAAAAGAGGAAAAAATTATGCTTTGTTTATGTATTAATATAAACTGTATAAACTGTATCTCATATAAACAGTACATATAAACTGTATCTCATATAGATGCAAATAATTTGAACTTTATTGGGGGATACACTCCCACAGATGTCAGTCTTATGTGGATTTTTTTTTTCTTTTCTTGCATAACCTCCATATTAAACAGCTTTTGTCTTACAATAAACTCAAAATTCAAGGCATTTAGGGACAACTGCATGGTTTGTTGTTTTGCTTGTACCAGACAGAGGTGCAGGCTTTAGGCTCCAGTGCATGCAACCTGTTTCTGATTGCTGCTCCTGTTGTCGTCATCATTGTTGTTGTTGATGCTACTTCTGTTGCTGCTACTGTGGTCGTTGTTGGCACTCGATCTATCTTGAGTTTCACTGATGGCTTCTGCGACTGTTGATGCTTGTCTTTCCTAAGTACTGCTGATCAAAAGTTCATTCTTATTTCGATTTCATTTCTTTTTGCTAGGTATTTTTCTTTTGTTCAGTTGATTGTTTGAGCTTTTACTTCGATTTTCAGGAAATATGTTCTCTTCGATTACTATAGGTATAGGTCCCTCGTGATGGTTGTCATTGTTTGCCACATCACTTACAAAAGATTCGTTTGCATTTTTATCCTTCTTATTTCAATTGGTAGTGAACAATGCGGTGGGTTCTCTTGGGGTTACCACATTCTCGCAAGCTGTCAGCCACATATTTTCCAGTTTCAACTCAAAATTTTCCTCTTTTAAACTCTCATTTTTAATTTTCTCTATATATAAAGCTCTTGTTAACTGTCAAATATCATTAGTTAATCTACCGAATAGTTCCATAAATTCGAAAAACTCAGATTTGGTGCTATGCGTTGTTTGTGATTCAATATGATGCGAATCGTCGCCCAGGCCAAGACTGAGTTAATCAACTGAGATGTTGGTTTGTTGTACGTCTTAATAACTTCACAAATAGCAAGGCAGCATTTATTGCTTTCCTCCATAGCTTATGGAATATGGAATATGGAATAAACATGAAATATTAGTTTAGAAAGGTATACTGTTGTGGTTGTTGGCACTCGAGCTATCTGGAGTTTCACTGACCTTCTCCTTAGCTCTTCCGAACCTGTAATACCACCGAGAAGGATGAATTTCTCACACTTGGAAAGTTGTAACTAGGCAAAAAGATGTTTCAAGCAACAAATTATTCAGCAGTAGACATCAAATCATTTCAACAATTAATAACGTAATGGAACTGCTGTGTGAATGTGCAAAGTTAAATTTTTGTATTGGCAATGAAGATTTTTCAAAGAAATTTGCCGTGAAAGAAGGAATGAAAATCTAGCTGTATTTCATAACAAAGATAATGATGATTCATGAAGTGAAAGATGTCATCTGCAAGATGTCACATGTTGTATGTCAGCTTATAAGTAAACATAAGAGATGTGAAAATGGCCAAAATGATTGACCAACTTTGAGAGTATTTAGGAGTAAGTTAAATCATCAAGAGAGTGAGACTCTGTATCACAGTTTCTCTCATTCATTTACTAATAACCGATATTTAAATCAAAAGCAATTACTTTGTAAGCTTGACAAAAAAAGAAGAAGATACAAAAATTATCCACAGAAAATGCTTACTTGCGAAAACAAATTGAAAATCTGACTGAGATTAATGTTATAACTACAATCTTGGTAAAAAATAGCTGAGACAGAGTATTGAAATTTGAGGGTTGAGCAGCATTTAGATCAAAAAACCTGTCCACGTTATATCAAACCCCTCCCCCCTTCATCAATGTTGGTCATAGATGTAAGAAGATGCAAATTCTCTTCTCTGTTGTGGATAACCCCCCTAACAAAATTGATATTATCAATATTTTCTGCTCTGTCTCAGCTTTTTTTGCCAAGATTGTCGATACAACATACTTCAAGAAACTTTTTTTTGAACACAAGCTGACAGGATTTCAAGGAATATTTCATGCTTACAATCCTTTTATATTTCTGTGCCTTACTTTATGAAATGAAATGAAGATTTATTTCAAATTCACAAGGCCTTTTAAGTGCAAATAATGCGGTTTTTGTTTTTCGTTTCCATCACTTGAAAAGACTTTGGGGATGTTCTGTTCTGAAGTGCTGTTTAGAATATGGCTAATGGGTAGCTTTCTATAACAAAAATAGGAATAGTAAATTTAAGTGCATACACACAAAGTAAATTTAGTGGGTTACAGGTACACTAGCCTCACAAAAGTATTGCATAGCTTGACCTAAAATGGCGGCCAACAGTAGCCGTAGGCCCAAATAACAAAATTTACATAACAAAGCCATGACGGCTCAGGGGCTTCACCCAACATAATTTAGGAGGGAAAATGTTCACAATTTCATTGACTTTCAATTAAAATAAAAAGCAAATGATTTATTTGTTGCTTTTGGTGGAAAATAATGAAAAACTTTGAAACAATGCCTTCCAGATTTCGAGCGAAATATTTCAAGAGTTGTCTTGATAAAAATAACTACTTTTTTGGCCGTTGACTGAAAGTTTTTTCGTTTTTCAAATCAAAATTGCCGAAACTTTTATGCCATGTTATAATTTTCGATCAAAAGAGAGGTTTTCATAAAGAAAACAGAGATTATTTTATGGACGAAAATGACAGGTAAGTTACTTTTGATAAGGCCCAAAATAGGGTTATTTTGTAAATTTGTAATTGCTTCTTTATAAAGCATGGAATTTGCTTCAAAAGTTGTTTGCAATATTTTACAATAACTAAAGTTTTGAAATATTTGAATGAAATTGCTCATAAAATTTTCTTAAGACTACTTCAAGTCCAAAATTTATTTTTGTATCAAAACAACAACTTTAAAAGTTACTCAACGATAATCTTTACCAATAATTTCAACCCCTCATTCTTCTCTTTAAGTACACTAAGAGTGAAAATTTAAATGGCAAATAAAAGTTTAAACTATTTTGTGTCAATAAACCATGAAAACTTGTAGCAAAAGTCAGGATAAGTGGTTCATACATCACTGTTTATCAAGACAACTCTTGAAATATTTCGCTCGAAATCTGGAAGGCATTGCTTCAAAGTTTTTCATTATTTTCCATCAAAAGCAACAAATAAATCATTTGCCTTTTATTTTAATTGAAAGTCAATGAAATTGTCAACATTTTCCCGCCTAAATTAAGTTCGGTGAAGCCCCTGAGCCCTCATGGCTTTGTTATGTAAATTTTTTTATATGGGCCTACGGCTACTGTTGGCCGCCATTTTAGGTCAAGCTATGCAATACTTTTGCGAGGCTAGTGTACAAATATCAGTTATTTAAAGCTCCTCAACCAGACTGGCTGTCGTTGTTGTTGTTCACTTTTAAAGTTATTTTGTTGCTTTGGATTTGAGCTCATTTAAAAGATCATGTCCAACTCTGCTGTTCTGGAACTTGACTCTAGAGTTTCTAGAAAGAGTTACATTATCACCTATAGTCAGGCAGACATTAAAAAATTTCCGACCAGACAGTCATTTGCTGATGTTGTTTTGGAGGCCTTTTCGCAGGGCAATTCAAAAGTAGTCCTTCAGTATTGGGTTTGCTGCTTAGAGAGACACCAGGAGTCATCCGGTGTTCATTACCATATGGCTGTAGTTTTTAGCAGAAACAAGCGTTGGCTTTCAGCAAAGCAGTTCCTGCTTAAGAATTACGGTATCTCAGTTCATTTTGCCGACAAGAAACATCATGACTTCTACAGTGCATATCGATACGTAACTAAAGAAGATTCAAGTGCTTTGCTCTGTCCTGACCACCCCCCTTTTGCTTTGGGACATTCACCACACACCTCAAAATCTAGTCGTGCACGAGTTGAGAAATCGTCCAGGAAAAGGTCATCAGCTTCTGAGGCAGCCAGCTCTGATCAGCAACCTTCAAAGCCTTCAAAGGCCAGAAGGCTTTCTAATCTTGACGTTGCTAATCTGGTCGTCAGTGAAGGGATATACAATGACGTTTCGTTGCTAGCTCATGGAAAGGAGCAGAATGAGCTTGGAAAGTCTGATCTTGCAAACTTTCTCTTGAGCAGAAGTGCTAAAAGTCGAAATGAATTAATCAATAGTGCATGGAAGATGCAAAATGCTCCAGAAACTATTGCCCGTAGCAAATTTTCTCAAATGGATATCGTGCAAGAGGCTCTTTCTGGTTCTTGTGTGGATGGTTGTGATGGGGCGTGGCTTACTTGTGCGAAAGAGCTCCTCAGAAATAATCATGTCAATGCATATTTGTTTGCAGGTGCCATGCGGGAGCTTCTGGAAAAGGGCAGAGGAAAGCATCACAACATAATGATTGTTGGCCCCGCAAATTGTGGGAAAACCTTTATTTTAAACCCTTTGAACGATCTGTTTGAAACTTTCACAAATCCAGCAAATACCAGCTATGCCTTGATTGGTGCTGAAATGGCCGATGTCATATTTCTAAATGACTTCAGGTACTCCGTAGAGATTCTTGCATGGAAAGATATGCTTCTTCTGCTCGAGGGGCAAACTATACACTTTGCAGCACCTAAATTGATGTACTTGAAGGACATACTTTTTGACAGAAACACCCCTATTTTTGCCACTGGCAAAGATCCCATTAGGTTTATCAGTCGCTATAATGCTACTGATAATATAGAGAACGAAATGATGGATGCCAGATGGAAGTATTTTTTCTTCAATTGTCAAATCGCTGAAAAGGATGCTAAAACTGTACCAAAATGTAAACGCTGTTTTGCAGAGCTGATTATGTTGGGAGCTGATGTCTAAACAATAAATGCATTAGTTCTATAGTTGAAGAATGAAACTCATCAGGATTCACAAATCCAGCTTGTTTAAGACTTTTTGAGACCTTCCAGTTGTGTTTAATTGAAGGTTTTCTTCTGTTTCAAAATTATGTATTCCACTAATTGAGAGACAAGTACGAGTTACCAACGAGTCACCAACGAGTCACCAACGAGTCACCATTTGACTTTGTATACAATTCTTTATACCTTTGATGAGTCACCACGAGTCACCACATATTTATAAAATTTAAATAGAATATTTTATAAAATATGGTGGTGACTTGTTGAGGTAACAAAGATTTCTATACAAAATAAATGGTGACTTGCTGGTGACTCGCTGGTGACTCGTGGCTAATTCCTGTACATAATATTTTTGAATATTTTTGAGTTTTCATACAGTTCCATAGTCCGTATAGGAGGTGCATTTTTTAACAAGGTTGATTGGCCAAAAGGATCAAACAAAGTAACACTGTGCTATCATGGTGATATAAACATATACATTTGTTTGCTACAAATTAACAGTTACAGCATAGACCCAATCACAACTAAGACGGTTAAGATAGTGTTGATTTTTAAATTTTTTATTTTTGTCAATCATATATAGTAGTTAGTATTTTAGACGTTCCCCTTTGCTTTCAATTATTAGTTTCATACGCTTGTTCATGGACTCAATAATTTTGTTTGTTGTTTCGATCGGAATGTCTCTCATTGTGGTTTTAATTCGTTCAGAAAATTCTTCAATGCTTTCGTTGCAGATGTTCTTCTTGATAGCATCTATTCTTAAAACTCCTTTGACAATGCTAACAAAATTCTCTATTGGATTGATATTGGGACTGCGCGGTGGGATGGATAGAAGTTCTGATTTCACACGATTCATTGCCTCCTTTGCCAACTTGCAGTTTTGAGAAGGGTCTCCGTCTTGTATCCATACTTGTGATTTCTTCCCAGCTCGTTCCACCATTGCTTCTAAACTGTTGTCAAGAAACTCTGCAAAGAATTTTCCTGTCATCTTCTCGTACCTTTCACAAATAATAACGCCCTTGTCATACGAAATAGCCGCCATCATTTTAATAGATTTCCCTCCAGTACCACATGCTTGCCCTTTAGCTGTACTGCCACGAAGTAAACCTTCCTTTTTCATGTGCCAGACTCTGTTGCTGGGTGCCATAGCTTGGTCCTTTGGGTTTCGCTTGTATACAAAGCCAACTCCATCTAAATAGAATGATATTGTTCTTGACCAAATGCCTGCAGGATAGTTTTTAAGCATCGCCCTCGCAAATTTAACCCTTTTCACTTTGTCCTTCTCGCTCAATAATCCCTTCTTACGTGCTTGCAGAAACAAGTACCCATTTCTGTTCAAAAAGTTGGAGACAGTCCTTCTGGCAATGAATGTTTCACTGATATCTGCTCTCGCCATTAGCCTTTTAACTGTCCAATTGCTGTCTTCATTCCTAAGTGTAGCAACCAATCTTAACAATCTTCTCTTTAATCTTTTTGATAGCTTTTCTGGTCGACCACGCCTGCCCAATTTCACTTGCCTGCTCTTTTTTGAAACTTGTAACGGTTCCTTTTGCAACCGATAAATATGTGCCCTTGAAACTCCAGTTTCCTTCATTAATTCCTTGACGCTGGAATCTCGTTTCAGTTTTATATATGCCTTTGTTACAGCATCCACTGGTTTGTTTCTTCCCATATTTGATTTGCTTCCTGGCTAATTAGAAAGAGCTTCTAAGCTGTTCCTCTGCCCTCTAATCGTACGTCACTCATGCGTCAGATTGAAGATTTGATAGAAAAAAATTGCATAGTGAGGACATTTCTGAAAGAATCCATCCCCCAAAATTCTTGAATATCACATTTTTACAAGATGTTCACCTATACAGCCATGACAGTCATTTCTCACTCATAGACAATCTTTGCAAAAAATAGCTGAGACAGAGTATTGAAATTAAGGGTTGATCAGCAATTAGATCAAAAAACCTGTCCACATGATATCAAACCCCTCCCCCTTTATCAATGTTGGTCATAGATGTAAGAAAGTGCAAATTCTGCTCTTTGTTGTGGATAACCCCCTAACAACATTGATTTAGGGGGACGGGGGATGTAACTTTGATATATTATCGATATTTTCTGCTCTTGTCTCAGCTTTTTTGCCAAGATTGTACCTCTATAGATCTCAATACTGCTCTAGAAAGTTCATGAAAGAATGGAAAAGTAAAGCTATTGAAGATTTTCCTGAAGGTTTTTCTCTCAACTTATTGTTTCAAGAGCAGTTAAAACAAACCAAATGTAAATCTGGCAGTCAAATGAGATGGCACCAATTAATGGTAAGATGGTGCCTGGAGCCTTACCATACTTCTTCATCTGCATATCAATTTATGAAAAAATCCTGCTTCCTATAGCTACCGCATAAGTCCACCTTCCTTGATTATAGTATTTATATAACTATCCAGACTGGTTTTAACCCAAACAAGATACAAAAACTCAATGAAGAGGCTGACCTAGATAACATCAAAGAAATGTATCTTTATTATAGGTTCAAATGAAGATTCACAGTGGGTTGATTGATATCAAATCGCCAGACAAATTAATTGGCTTTGTAGAGATAGGGGATATTAATACTGAGATGAAGTTACTGGAAAGGCAATGTTTTGTAGAAAAGGAGAATAAATCGAAAAAGAGGGAACTTGCCACAAATTCTCTAGCTTTTATGGTCCGAGGTATTTACACAAAATTAGAATTCTGTATTGGATTTTTTGCAACTAAAGACATGAAAGCTGAGGGTATTTTTCCAATTGCCTGGGAAGCAGTTTCAGTGTTAGAGTCAATTGGACATAAGGTCACTTTTATGGTTTCTGATGGTGTGTCTTCCAAGTTGCACAAGTCTTCATCATCTTGAAGAACAAAAAAATTTGCAACTTTAAAGCAATTTGAGACCTCTTTTCTTATTATCCTTATCCTTTTGAGATCGACAAGTTTCAAATCAGCTTGAATCACCTGACATCACTCAAGGAGTATGATCAAAATCCGACAAAACCAGGGCTCTACTTGAGAAAGATCAAGACAGAGCACACCAAGCTATCTACCAGGTCAAGGATGAAAGTTAATCTTGCTGCTCAGGTATGGTAATTTTTATCATACATTTTTTTTTCAAATTCTAACTATGCCACAGAAGATCTACTAAACTCTTAAGTAACTTTTACCGTGAACTTCAAAAAGCAATTTAATTTCTAAAGTGGAATCTATTTCCATACCAAACCATTAATAAGGCAATCTTATAAGATTTTTCCTAAACAATAGGCATTATTAAAAATTTGCTTATAAAAAAAAAAGCCTTGCAGCAATCTGAATCTTCTAATAAAGTGGCAACATGCACTCACTGGCCATGCTTCAAAACTCAACTATCGTTAGCATTCATTAATAATACTAGATTCACTAGGAATGAGGAACTTATTAGAGATAAATTTTTTAATTTTATTTTATTCAGTGTCTCAGCACCAGTGTTGCAAATGGGCTAAAATTTCAAGGCAAGTACCATACTAAAGGAACACAAGATTTGTGCTGAAAATTTTTTGATCGTTTGAATGGCCACTATGAAGAGCAAGGCAAGCATAAAAAGAAACAAAGAGCTAAAACCATACAGACAAGTGAATGACTCAAGATTTATGCTAAATTTTTGTCTACTTAAGCAAAGTTTTGTAATTAAAAGTTCATATGTAACTCTTAGCACAATTTCAGGCAGTATAATGCATAAGCTTTTTCGCATTTTCCCAAGTGCATATAAGTTCCCTTCTTGCTTCTGTAAGTGATCTTGTTTCTCATGAAGCTCCGGCTGAACACATATATGCTGTTGTGTTATGATGTAAATTCATTAGAAGATACCAGAGTATTAATAACAACTCATCAAAATTGTGTCTAAAAAATTATTTTCTGTTTCAAAGAAATTTCTCATGTTTTCCCAAGAATTAGAGCATAGCCCTTCAAGCCAATAGCAGACCAAATTCAATGTTTAATTTCAGATAATGTTTAATTTCAGACAATTGGCAAGCAGAGAGTTAAAGAGTTCCAAATTAGCCAAGCACAATCGTTGCTGGTAGAAACAAACAAAGCCTAACTTGTTGTTGCCTGCTGTCTAAGTTTCAACAGCAGTCAAAGAAACCATACAAGATGTCATATATATTATGGCTATGGCTACTGTTGAGCAATCTAATCATAATGATTGACTGTAAATCACTTTGTACACCATTCTATAAATATTCAGACATATCCTGAATTCTTCCCACAGATGGCACTGGAAATCTTTAGGTGCTGCATATGTGCAATGGCACTGATTTTAGTTGCTATAGAAAAAGTTGATATTATAGCAATTATGATCATAAATTGCAGAAGTAAGATGCCATTAGAAAAATTATGGTAAGCATTAGTAAGCATACACATTGGTTCTAACAGCATTGGTTTGGGGTTTGTACACGTTCGCTCTCTCAGACGTACGCCTTGTCCACAATCTGGTGTACACTTAGTCCACTGCATCCATTCAGTGTATCCACCATCAACATTCTTATCTGCTCAAGACATGAAATCAGATCAGAATCAATTTAGATCAAATCAAATTAGATCAGATGAGAGCAAATCAAAGCAAGATAAATGAAAATTCAATTCAATTCAAGTCAAGTCAAGTCAAGTCAAGTCAAGTCAAGTCAAGTCAAGTCAAGTCAAGTCAAGTCAAGTCAAGTCAAGTCAAGTCAAGTCCGGTCAAGTCAAGTCAAGTCAAGTCAAGTCAAGTCAAGTCAAGTCAAGTCAAGTCAAGTCAAGTCAAGTCAAGTCAAGTCAAGTCAAGTCAAGTCAAGTCAAGTCAAGTCAAGTCAAGTCAAGTCAAGTCAAGTCAAGTCAAGTCAAGTCAAGTCAAGTCAAGTCAAGTCAAGTCAAGTCAACTTTTTATTAATGCTCTGTATCAACAACAAGGTGTATTTTGTAACTAGTCTAAGCAAGATGTTGGTGTATTGTATCAATCTACTGATGTGAGCATAGTCTAGTCTTATTATTTTGAAATGTTTTTGTACACCAATAACACCATTATTCAACAGATGATTTACCTATAAAAAAGTCACAAAGGAAATACCTACTGTTTTTCACTGCTCTGTGTCAACGACAAGGTGTATTTTGATCTACTGATGTGGGCCTAGTCTCAGCAAGATGTTGATGTATTGTATCGATCTACTAATGTTGGCATAGCCTAGTCTTATCATTTTGAAATGTTTTTGTAGGCCTATAACACCATTAAATCCGTCTTTGGTTTTGACATAATGCTGTAAAGGAGTGGTCTTTGACTCTTTTCAATGAAATAGAAAAAAGTTGTTCAAAAATTGATATTCAGTATTTACGCACAGAGCATCCTTGGAACATGCCTTCACTTATTGTTTTGTATGTTATACTTTTCATAAAGAAAATGTTTTTTTTTTCTATTTTTCCTAGCTATTTTTGTATGAACTCCTGAAAAAACCAGATAGCTATCTATTTGTAGACCCAAATTGTGAGAATAAACTGGCTAGAATTATTAATTCATTGAAAAGAAAGTCTGATATCAGGGTTGATTTTCATGAAATTACATCGAACACGAGAAAATGCTGAATTCAGTAAGAAAGTAAGATTTTTTCAGTAAGAAAGAGTCAAGGTGGAAAGCAGTTTAACAAATTAATTCAAAAATTCCAGTCTTCTACATATGAGTTAAAACTTACCTATGTGTCAAGAAAAAGAAAAGCAGAAGAAGAATTGTGTAGAATTAAGGCAAAAAAGGAACACCTGGAAAAGGAAAACACCTGGCTTGAGAATGAGAACAAATCTACAAAAGAGAAAATGGCAAAGAAGTTGGTAGAAAGAGCACATAGGATATTGAGGAGCGGAAATTAAAATTTTGATGATTATAGCAGAGCTCAGAAATATCAAACCATTAAGGCCAGAGCAGATGGCTCCAGAAGACCATTTTAGTTTTCCCTTAGTAAAAAATCAGGCTTTGCACAGGGCTCTCACTTTGCTTCATATAAAATTCCTCGAAAGTTCACGAAAAATTCCTTAGATTTCATCAAAATTCCTCAGATTTCCGTATTTGTGTAATTTTTCATATAACACTCTATTAGACCCCCTTATAATGTGTTGCTATAGTTCAATATCACAAATTTTGCCAAATTGGAATGTTCAATCCTTTAAAATAGCTATCAGATCTCATAAATAGATGTATATCTTAAGAATACATGCACGAGAACCGCTAACACTGGGCTCACACCTGTTCACAATGAATTATCCGGCAGGAGCTTGCTATGATCGATGAACAGTAGTTTTTAAGTAATAACTTTCAAGAATTCTTATTGTTTTGGTCTTTTTTGTTCTGTTATGGAATTTTGTTATGTTATGTTCAATTATGGAGTATATTATGGATTATATTTTCTTCTTTGGTGTTAAATTTGAAAATTCCTTAGAAGTTCCTTAAAAATTTAGATTCCTTAAAAAGTTCCTCAAAAGTCGGCAAAATTCCTCAGTTTAAGGAAATTTCCTCAAAAGTGAGAGCACTGGGTTTGCAATTGATTTGCAGCAGATTTGTCACAAACTTTGCAGTGAGTGTGTTTGCAGTATGAAAAAATTTTCAAAGACAATAACAATACAAATTTGCAAATAGTTTGGAAGTCATTTGAATTTTGCACCATTTTGCAAGCTCCTAGAGTTTGTCAGTGATATGCATAGAACAAAAGGGTTTGCATTGTGCAAACCAATAGCAAATCATGAACAATGAGATATTTGAATAGATTTTGCAGCATGCACGTTCTCTGCAAACCTCTTTTTACCCTTTACACATACTCTGTGCAAACCCTTGCAAGCTGACAAATAACAGAAAAAATTTTGCAAATTGATTGCAAACACTGTGCATGCTCCCAGAGCAAAAGAAAAACATGAGCAAAATGATTTCTTTGAAGCTACTGATAAGAAAAAAAGTACAATACAAACTGACCATTTCTGAAGTAAATATCTTGAAATTGCTGCAGAAAGTTTCTATTGTTTTAACAAAAGTTTTTCTTTTTTTAACAAATCGTCCTGAGTTTCCTTTCCAAATGCACGGCAATAATCATCACATTTTACGTTTATCTTTTTGTTAATTTCTTGATCTGTGCACCCAGACTTCCCACTAGGAAACTTTTTCATCAAGAAAACTAAAAAAGGCAAAATATGTTTATTATTTAAACTAACTGCGTGATACAATACTTTTCGGGTTCTGAACTAAGGAACCAATACTTAAATATTTTGCACAAGGATAAATTTGTAATCTGCATAAATATTATTTACCCTTTATTGCTGAGAGTATTCTCTGATATGTTTTTAAACTTTGAAACTCCCTATAGTTCTCATAGTACTGTTAAATCCTATTGGTTTTCATTCAGAAAATGCACATAAATGAAGGATTTGAGTACTCTTAAATCTTATTGGTTTTCATTGAGAAAATTCACACAGATGAATGATTTGAACAGAAAATATTTGATCAAATCAAAGTTTTCACGTTATAAGCAATAAGTAGTGACATGTTATACCTAAGTAACGACAAGCTGCAAAATATATTGAAAAGTGAAACATTTTCCAAAAGCCTAAACCTTTCCAATGCACAACATGGTATGAAATCAAATATATATATACCTCAGTCGCTTTACTTGGCTGGAACATTGAAAATGGGCTGCTAGTTATTGGTAGCTAAAAAAAAATAACACAGACAAGTAAAGGTTTTGAAGGTTTTGAAAGAAGATGACATAAAAGATGCTCTTCAAACTTCAACATTCAAGGGCCCTTGACCAATCTATTTGAATCTATTAGCGCTTAAGCATTAAAGACAGTTCAATGGAAAAAGTAACAAAAACTCACCAACGGTATTGACCTTCAGAATTTTGCAATCGTAGAATTTCGGAATCTTTATTTTATTTCCTCCTTGTGATTTGAACTCAATCCATTTCGCAACATAAATGCCATCCTGATTGAGTTGGAGCGATGTTGCGGGCAGTGAGTTGCATGATTGTGGTGGGTTCTTAAAATCAAATGTGAAGCCACTTTCTTTGAAAATTTTCTTCTCGAAAACGTCACTGAGGGAAAGGATACTCACTTCAAGTGGAGAATTTTCAACGTTCCATCTCACTACAGCCTTTGAAACCCTCTTTGTCTGTTCTTTGTACAGTTACTGTCACTTCTAGAGCCATTTGATGACTTTTGCAGCTTACTGTATTTGTTAAATGGAAGATCTATTAGGTTTATCGCTGTTTTTCTTGACCTTGGCAGTTTGACCTCTGGCTTCGCCGTTGGATTGCAACGCAAATTCAACTCTCAACCATCATTCGTATTCGTGAAAAGAAGCGTGATATCAATGATGTTGACAAGGGATTGTATCTCACGGGCCTCATTTAAAGATTCAAGCTTTTCAAATGTTTTTAAGTTTTAGTTCAATAATATAAACTCCCAAGGGCCTGCTATAAAAAGACGTGGAAACCTGCGTGATCTTTTCGTTATACCCAAGCCGCATCGTTTTGTTTTTGCCATTGTTCTATCTTTTTATTGTTCTCAGTTGTCACTGTAGTAACAAAAATCTGACCATGTGTTTTTATTTTTATTTACAGCAACGAATATAATTATTTTGCGTCTTTTGCAGAATTTGCTCTAATGTGATTGGCTCATTTGGCGCTTTCTTTATGTTAGCTGTTAAGATGAAGCATTTTTGATGAAATTAGACAACTATGTTTTATTATAAATATCCAAATCGAAAAAATAAATGAGAAAAATTGTAGCTTTATTATCGATTAAGTTATTCTATAACCTTCTACGGAATGGCAGGTGGAAAACGAGCAAAATATGGTGAACAGTTTAGGAGTGATTTCGCATTAGAGGACGTTTCACGGTGGACGAAAAATTGGTGGAAGAATTTGCCTAGTAATTCTGGTACTCAAAGAGAGTCAGTTGAAGTAATAGTCGCACCAGAAAAAGTAACAAAAGAGGGTCTTGGCGGTGATTTTATAGCGCTTAAAAATTTGGAGAATGACCCACTGGTGAAGTCATACAACAACAGTACGGATGTCGGAAAAGAAGATGCTACCAGCAGAAATAGCTGGGATAATGCGACTCTACTTGCCAATGAAAATACTGAAAGAATAGATAACATCCGAATGACCCAAACAAAATTTTATGCTTCTAGTCTTTAAGATATTGATTTTATAGGCGTTAATTTCTATCAAGGATTTGACTGTGAAAAATTGCTGGGGGCGAAATTTTCAATCAATCATTTCTACACACTGAGCTGCTAACTGACCAGTTGCTTATTAAAAAAAGTTATTGCTTTTGCCAAGAAAAAACTTTTCCGCTAACTTGATTATAGTGGTTTTATTGTCAACCATCTGAATTTGCAGGAAACATATTGAAAACTCTCCAGCAAGCAATCAAGTAACAAGTTTGCATAATGCTATCTTTATGCATACACTTTACAAAGTTTGCTTTTAGCTTGCAACAGTTTGCTTGTGCTTTGCAAATTTGCACAAACTCTTGGCATACTTCCAAACGCAGATAAAACAATAGAGCAAACTATCTGCAAAGTTTGTGCAAATTCTATTTTTTCTTAAGGGTTTACAGCATGATGAATTTACTCCCATAGCTGTTAAGGTAAAAATAAGGTTGGGCAGATGAAGGAAATATTATTCGAAAAACAAGATCCTTACTAATCAAAAAATATGGAAAATGTGAGTGATCTGAGATCCGTGTTATATGTGAAAGAAAGTGCCTTTATAAGCCATGGTTCTTATCATGAACCGGCATTGACATGCAAATCATGTTTAACTCAAAATGATTAGTAATCTAAAAAATAAGTTTGAAATAAGGCCTGTTCAAGGAAATGTTTTTGAGTTTCAACAGTCAATAAAGAATGTTTTCTGCAATCTTTTTGAAAATTATGAAATAGAAGATAGAATTGATAAGATTGGAATTAAACTATCATGGAACATTGGTTGCCAAAAGAATGCATGTAGTAAACTGCACGTTTACTTTTTCAGATTTTCCAAACATGCAGGCTCCAGGGGGTATTTTAGATGGCATTTTTGAAATCTACGCACCGAAAATTCTATAAAATCGTAAAAAAATTCAGGGGTTGTCCATGGAGATGGGCCAGAATTCAAATTTGTGTTTGTGTGATGTCATCCCATTGTTTAACACAATCATCCATGCAAACTTCGTGCAGAAGAAGGTATCAATAAACAGGGCCGTTTATACAGTGGTGTAGTAATAAAAATGTACGAAAAGCTTGTTAAATTTTTTGTTATGAGATATGAAACATTTGATATAAGAATATGAATAAAATTCTTCTTTTTAATTATAAAAGATGCAATATTGGGAGCTTAGAATTTCAGTTTTGTTAGTTCCTGCTTTAAAATTCTTCCATTAAATACCTTCTTTATTTTTGTTACAACGAAAATGCAAGGAGAAAACAGTTACATGGTCTATTTCCAATATAAAAATTAAAAAAGTTGCAATAGATATTTCTAAACTTGGATTCAAAAAAAGACTTGTGTGAAACATGTCAATGAATGAACATTCACGGGCTTTCTCCTGAGCCCACCATTGCTGCAGGATATTTGGTATATCATAATTATACTGTTATATCCTGCATAAAGTGTTAAATAAAGTCAATGTAAACTAAAATAAACTAGAAGAAGTTGTTATCACTCGATAACAAAGTTTTAGAACACTACTTCAATGTTTTCTCCAATTTACGCATGGGTTTCTCTGCAAAAAAGTTGACAAGCATTAATTTAAGCTTCGAGGGGTGGTCGTAACAGGCCTTCCATATAAAAGTACCTTGAGTTACTATTTCTGACTACTCTGCTATCTTGTTTCCAGCTTCTTGTTTTGTCTTGAGAAGTGGCAAAATGTCTGACTCTGAAAGTAATGAATTATCTACCATAGACTTCTCTTGTATAAATCTTGAGTCGTTTAGTATATACGATAGACAGTTCATGGATACAGATATAGATGACTTCAATATGACACATGGATGGATTTAGTTCAAGGCAAAAAAAGATCACCCTGGTGCACAGAATATCGATGAAGAGCCAGTCACCCACACATAAAAAGATCGAAAGCCCCCAGTGGATACAGATATACAAGACTCCGATTTCACAAATGAGGTAGATTTATTAGTTCTAGACGAGAAAGGTCAAGATGGTGCCCAGAATATCCATGAAGACCCTGTCACCTGCTCAAAAACAGATGCAGCCCAAGGTCAGCATGACTGTGGACGAACGAAACCAACCTTCAATTCTACCCTTTCCCGGCAAGTCACATTTTCCATAAGGTTGAAAACTGTGAGAAGCAAGTTAAAATATCGCACATTAATTACATCTACATTGCTTACTATTAAAAAGTTCCATGCTAAAGGGTAAAAATACGGAATATATGATTGCATTATATTTTAGTTAGAAGTAAGATCTTTGTAAGATTGAACATAAACTGATTTTGCTGTCATTTTTTAGAATTTTTCTTTCATCAATTGGCTTGCAGCAGGCTCCAGGCAACCTATTTCTCCCAAAATATTGTATTTTAACTGTGCTTTAGTCAAGTTGAACTCTTTTTCATCTTCTGTGAGCCAAATTACACGGGTTCCCTCTGGTTTCTCGCATCTTCTATCAGGAGAGACTGCAAATGTCTTCGTGTAGGCGTCTTGTATCTCCATGGCTTCTGCAGAAGTTGAGCAATTCAGGGTTGAGCCCTTTCCCATCGAGACTTTTAAGTTTTTCGAATGCAAAAGGACATGAAATAGAACTTAATCCACGAAAAAATGCACGCACTCGGGTAACTTCTGCTCTGGATACTGATTGGCTGCCTTTCCATTTTGCCATTTCCGATATCCCCACTTTCTTTAAAAGATTTCTTTGTAGATTGACTATCTTCATGAAATGGGAGGTATCGAAACAACTCTCATTGTCAAGTACTTGCTGTCAGAAAAAGCCAAGATTAAAGAAAAGTTTTTCAAAAACGAAATGGCATACATAATTATAGTCCAAGAAAAAAGTCTACCACAGCTACATCAACACATGGCAGCTTTGCAACACCAACAAAAAGTGAAAATTGTGCAACACAAGAGTGGTTTCAAAAATGCCTGGCGTGGTTGAGATACTAAAATCAAGCAAAAAAGGCAACTAAAGGCACCAATAAGCTCAGTTAATAATTGTCGTATATGTAAAATAATTTATAAGAGCAAAGAGGAGATGAAGCTGAAGAAGTTAATTGGAGCACCAGTCTGGACATGGATTGGCTGTGACGAAGACAAGTGTGATTACTGGGGCCACACAAAATGTTTGCTTCCAGATGATGCTATCAATTCACTAATACTGAAAAAAGAACACACACGATCTATGAGAGACAACCACAAGGTGATATTAGGAAAACCATATTCAGAAACAGGAAGGCAGACTTTCAAAGATCGTGCTGCTATTATCTGGAATTCACTCCCAGAAGGGGTTAAACGTTCCCGAAGCTTTAACTCATTAAAAAATTCTCTTAAAAAACAAAGTAATCTAATAGACAATATATCTTAGGGTCATCATCTATGGTATCAAAGAAAGACATTATTAACTATATTTATTTTTAACATTTTGATATACATTTTAGCTGTAAATTTTTTTATTCCCTTTTATTTTTTTTTATTTTAACTTTTAATTTGCAAGTCCACATCAGCGTATAGCTGAAATCTTGACCTGCATTATCAACTAAATAATGTATGTATGTATTTATGTATGTATGTAGATTCCGTTGGAGAGTCAAAGAAGGAGCTAAAAAAAGCAAAAGTGCCATGCGCGTTGCATTTCGAGTAATCGCTGGCGTTTTTTTGCAAGTTTATACTAGAAACTATAGTGATCTATGCAGGAAAGTTTTATTATCAGTTTTGATTTGCATTGTTGTCGTTTTGTTCTATCAGGAATTAACAATCGAAAATTACCTCATTTAGCTTGTCTAAATTTCTAAATATCTTCATCCAGTCCTCTTCAGATGTAACACCTAAAGACACCCAAAATTTTGCATTCTTATTAATCTCTTCTAAGCAAGCATCTCCTCCTTGGTAATGGCCTATATTTTGCACCCCACTCGAGGAAAAAGATTTCTTTATTATTTCAAGCACTTAGGGAGGCATTTTTAATCGCCAACACATTTCCACAGCCATAATTCTACGATAGTTTGGGTGATTCGTCCCAAAAAAGCAGCTTAAGTTTTTCTTTTCCTGATGTTGCTGCATCGAAGTCACCCTTTCTAACGCAATCTCTGAATAACATTATAGTGTGCAGAATGGTAGATGCCATCTGCATCATGTATATAAAATTTGGGTTTTTAACTTTTTCGTCAACCCATTGCCAATAGTTCTCAGCTGTTGCAGAGATGTTAGACTTCAACAGATCACGAGCGAAAGGAACGAGAAGCTCATCTATGATAGCAAGATACAAAATTTCCATAACTTGCCATGTTTGTTTTATGGTGATCAGAGCATCTTCTTGCGAACTCAATTGCCTTAGTTGTTTTGAAACCCAAACATATCACAACTCCTTCTCCAAATACTTCCCAGTTCATGTTCATGAAAACTTTCCATGCATTCATCTCTATATGAAGAACACCTGGCTGTAAAACAATCCAGTCAAATTCGTGCCCCGGAATTATATTCATAACAGTCATGCATTCATGATGTGCAAACGCTTCTTTTCCGTAGAAGGATGTTTTACAATTCGGACAAAAAATAACATTGAATGTAATCTGATCGACAATGCAAAAAATTGTTCCATCACTTCAAGAATAATCCATTGCCTTTCACCAGTTCCGTATCGCTTGATTCCAGCCCTGTGTCCTAAATTTCGTAGAATTTGAACAATCGTTTCGAAAATGTTTGGATTTAAAAAGTATGGCTCCCCTGCTTTAACGACAACTTTGTTTTCTTTTGCTTTAATGCTATCGAAGTGATTCATGGCAAGGCTTGCTCTTTCCTCATTATCTATCAAAAAATCATTTACATGGATGCTTAACTTTGTCAGCAGACCCTTGCAAGGATAATTCCTACAAATTGTATAAGATACATCATTTGCAGCTCCGCATTCTGTACAAATTTTCTGAGACTGATGTACTCTTGACATTTCATCAATTTTGTCAATACCGTCAGAGTGATCATGTCCATCTTTCAACTGCTCTCTGATGATTTTTTCAAGTCTTGTCTCAAGGAAGCCATTTCTTGTTTTCCTGAAAAGCATTTTAATGTCCTCAGATGTATTCAAGAGTCTGTTTTGCATGTCATCGTTATTCGAGTGGAAAAACCAAACACGGGGACAAGTAAGGATTTCATTCTGTATATTACTTAGTTCATCAATTTTAAAATATGCATGGCTAGTAATAACACTTAATGGAACTTTGTTTTCCGACATTATCAATCTCGTTTTCCCAATAACTTGTTCGTTGTCAAATGCACATTTTACTAACCCTGTCGGAAAACGAATTGGTTCACTAGCTTGTTTGAAGAGCCACTCTTGTAGATAAGAATAAGAGCCTGCAGGGCCAACACACTTGTTGTATTCTATAAGCTGCTTACTGTTCCTTACTATGTATAAATTTTCTGAAAGGCAATCGGAAGAACAAGTCGCGAATTTCTTGCGGAATACAACAGTTCTATTAATCTTGAAATAAAAAACGTCCAGTTATTCTCATATTTAAGATGACTTTCAGAACATACACAAGTGCACTATCAGTTTCACTAACTCTGGGGGTCGTTCTTCTAGCCATTCTTTTGAGTTGTAAGATTTTAAGGAATCTACAGAAATAGTATTCTCTTGTTGGTATATGTGCTTCATGTCTTCTGTCATAGACAACGATATATCTTCAAAAGATTTTTGAATACCCTGGAGGGATTTACCTTGTGAATAAGCATCTAGACAACTTTGGCATATAAAGCTAGTGTCATTATTGATAATTTTGTCTCGTAGAAGGCATTCTAATATTTCTTTACCTACTTTAATAGCCTTACCTCGTCCATGCAACGGGAAGATTCGTCCACATGGAGCATTTTGATCATCTGGATTGCCATAGGTTGTGGCACCACAAGACCGTGAATATTTTGTGAACTTGCTCATCTTGTCGTACGACATTTAGAGGTTTTACATCTTCTTTCTTTAATTCATACCTATACTTTAACACAACCCACCTGAAACTTTCCACGTCAACACAACAAGTTTATTATCGGGCAATGATAGAGAGACTCAAAATTTCCATTTAAATAAGATTCAATTTTGCCAAAACGAGTTAAATTTCTAAAGCATCCATTCATTCTGACTATAATACATTTCCAGTTGCAAAACCCCCTGATTCATTCTTTTGTCAAAACACAGCAAGTTAGACATAAGTAAATGGAAGCAAAGGAAAATATCTTATTTTTCAAAAAAATTATACCCAAGGGGGTAAATTTCCAGTATAGCATCCATTCATTCAGCAAGCAATCTTAGTGTGAAAATCCGAATTCACACAAGGTTAATGATTTACTTTAAAGCCCTTTACATTCTGGAGACAAGAAGAGGTTGCTATTTTATGGAGCATAAAAGGGTATCACATTTTTAGAGTGAAGCCCCCTCAGGCAATTTCACTTATGGTAGTCTCAGAAGATGGAAATGAGTATGACAGAAATGCAATGTTGGTTAAAATGCCAGACACATTGCCAGCTGAGCTGCTAAGGTCAAGAGCTGCTGAAAAATTAGAAGAAAAGCTTGGCAAACAGGTTGGGAGGGTTCCTGCCAACCTCTGTGCAGTATTTCGCCAACTGGTAAAGGAAGACATGTTGCTGGGTGAAATAACATGCTTTTATGGAGGTAGGGCTGGACACTCACAAGATGTTCCTAACCATCGGAAATTCGAGAAGGCGAGAACCAGGCACGATTGAGATAGATCTGGTGGTGGTGCAGAGCTCAATTGTGCATATTTCTTGAAAATCAAGGATGTCTGCTTTTCCAAAGCAAAGAAGATATTTAATGAAAGACTTTCAAAGCAGGAACTAACAAAAGTGAAATTCTAAGCTCGCAATATTGCATCTTTTATAATTAAAAAGAAGAATTGTATTCATATTCTTATATCAAATGTTTCATATCTCATAACAAAAAATTTAACAAGCTTTTCGTACATTTGTATTACTACACCACTGTACAAACGGCTCTGTTCATTGATACCTTCTTCTGCACGAAGTTTGCTTCAATGATCGTGTTAAACAATGGGATGACGTCACATGAACACGAATTTGAATTCTGGCCTAGCTGCATTGACAACCCCTAAATTTTTTTACGATTTTATTGGTTTTTTGATGCGTAGATTTCAGAAATGCCATCTAAATCACTCCCCTACATTTTTTACCCGATCGGGTAAAGTTTTTGCAAATAACTGCAAAAAAAGTTTACCCGAACGAGTAAAATTGCGAAAAACTTCACCCGATGGAGTAAAGTTTTCAAAACTTTACCCGAATCGGAAAAGAAAATGCTTATATCCCTAGCTGTCTTCTGAAAAATATGAAGTATTGTCTCAATGTTTGAAGGATGTCATCAGTGAAGCTTCAAACCTTAACTCGATTGACTTTACAGGGAAAGTCTATCCCATTGAATTCTATCTTGGTGGTGTTTTTAAATTTTCTCAAAATTATATTGGGCATTGCAGCATGTTCTTCCATGGGTATTATGGACACGATTTGAGTAGATAATAAAATTTGTGTATTGGATAGTTTTTTACAAATGAATAAACCTTTCTTGCTGCCTGCTTGTCTTTATTTCAATCGTTTTTATCTGCTTCATTGCTCTCTCCCTTGATTATTGATCGTTTGTCTTGGCCTACTTTCGAATATTTAGGCCTACGAAATAGTCCACAGACCAATGAAGCCTCCAAACGACTTTTCAACTAGAAATTGAATGGGAAGGCAGTCGACCGCAAATTCGATTGAGGTCTTTTGTACAGGACACAAAACATTCCACTTGCTATATAAGGAGCGGTAGCATGACTTGTGTCACCTGACTCGAAATGAAGACGGCCAAAGATCAAGGAGGGCACTCACTGCATCAAATAGCTACGACAACAACAACCACAAGAAAATTAAAGCCCCAAAATTAAACAAATTTGTTGCAAAAATTGATGATGATGGAGTCAAGATGGATAAAGACTACTGGTAAGCTTCTTTCTTTTTATTTATTCAAGTAGTGGTTGAGGAGTCTTAGGCCTAGCTGCATAGTCTAGCTATGGGGGGCTACTAGTAAAGCTAAGGTTTCCTAGAATTTCCCAGGTTTTTTTTATGAAACAGGCAAAGAAAATAAACCCAACTGTAGGTGGAAGGGGGTGAGGTTTTTTGGTCTGCCTGGGTGTCCTTATATATCTAGTCTGTGCTCCAATGATGATTTCCAGAACAGCAGTTAAATATGTGTTTTTTGTCAGGAAGCCCCCAAGAATTCTTCTTTTGATGGTGCTTTTGGTCACGCACTCACAGCTTTGACGCAACTGTATTTATTTCATTACACGTTTTTTTTATAAGAAAAACCGTTATAAGAAACGAGGAATAAATGAGTCCAAAATTTGGTATTTATCCACCCAGCCAAAAAAGGACATTTACTACAATTTTCATATTGGAACGAGGCTTATGAGACAGGGCTTCCCATCCCATCAATGTGAATTTGATTTCTGACTAGACTAGAACCAGCTAACTAGTTTGCTTTCAGGTAAAATACCGAGTTACAAATTGACAGCGATTTAAAATGGATTTAGAAGAGCAAATAGTAAACCCAGATATAGATGAAGTAATGGAAGAGCTGGTAAATGAAGAAGGAGAAGGAGCTGCAGCTGCTGCTGCTGAGGACGGCCTACTGGTATATCGGTGGGTAGCATCTTACAATCTACAAATGTTTTAAACAATTGAACAACAATACTTTATTTCAATCTCCATAGCAAATCTGAAAAATCATGCAAGCCATGCAAAATTGGATGTCTGGGTGATTTGAGACCCAATTTGGTACAAGATCGCCCAATAATTTGTAATCCATTAAGCCAATATGTGATAATTACAATTATTTTTTTTTTAATTATTTCTATACTTCTCAGCGTAAACGTGGTGCTAAAAGAAAAGAATTTTTGAAGGACAGGAGAGAGAGAACAAGGACAAATGCAAGAACTCTCAAAAGAATGGAAAAAATGGTTAGTTCTTCATACTTGATGTGAATATGTTATCCCTGTCATAAAAATCTTCATTCAACTGATAAGTTTTCCTAATTGCCACATTCCGAGAAAATGCTCTTTTACTAAATAGCTGCATTTTTTATTCTATGGAGGACAATTTCTTGTAAATCTTCATTTCCAGCTAAAGGAGTGGATGGTAAAGACACACACCCCGACTGTTGCTTTGTCTTTGCTGAATGACAGAGATGGTAATGTGCATGTGCGATGGACAGGTAAGATTTGTTTTTCAATCCCATTCAGTCAATAAAATTTCTTATTCATGTAGAGTGTTCCATTATTACATATTTTCTATTTTGTAGCTATTGTCTTCTGCCTTTCAGGTCATTCTGCATTCAAAGAATTCGCAGATAATCCTGTTGTACAGGCTGAATTCAAAAAAGCAGCCATTGCTGCAATGCAACAACAGCAAAATATGACTCCTGCTGAAGAACCATTAGAAAAAGGTAGCCTGACTAATTGTATTGTATTTGAAATACTAGAAAATTAACACAATTCAAATAATTTGTTGAGCTTTGTTAATTTATAAATTATTTCAGATCAAGGGTAGTTGTGCTTTAAATATAACTCACACAGAATTTACATCGTTTCACACATATTTTACATAAAAAAACTAGAGAAGATGAAGGGGAAAAGGGGAGTCAAATGGAGAAATCTTTCTAACCTGGAAAATATCATTGTACCATTTTACTACAGGCAACCTCCCCCTTTGTAAAAATCCAAAAAAAGGTTTCTCCCAACCAAATTTGAAGTTCAAATCTCTTAAAGCTTCTTTCTGTTTTTGACTATTCTGCATGAAATTCTCCTTTGCCTTCTGTCAACAAAATTTTAGAATAAGCTGCTATCATGTGTTTGAGATTGTGCTTTTATAATATAGATCTTGATGAATTTGTAATGCAAAAGCTTCTTCGGCATGACATTATTAATGAATGTCCTGTAGACGAGAAAAGGACCTTGATTTTTCAAGCAGTTCTGGGAAACGGTATGTTCTTGTATAGCAAATCCTTTTTTGCCTTCTTACAAGTTATCATTGTTTAAGTCAGTTATGTTCATTATTTAATGAATTGCATGTTGATTGCTAAAAAACTTCTTTTTAGCTAAGAAGAATGACTGGAAACATTGTACCAAGTTTATACCCTTTCACCCTTTACCCTATTGCCATGTTGTGTTGAAAGTGCATGATGCCTTTGTTTTAATATTGCTGATAAATGTTATTTAAATTTCTATCAAGACTTGATCAAACATAAAACATGGACAGCTTCCATCCGTCCAGTATGGTGGCCAGAGTCAGTCAATTTTCAATCGCCCAATAAAAGGCCACGCTTTGACATCGACACCCTAGATACGATTCTTTCTCATTGTATGGATTATGCAAGGCAAAAGAAAGCTGAGCAGCCTAGGCAGAGGGATAACGCTGGTAGTGGAGAGGCAAATCAAGAGAATCCTGGTACTGATCCAGAAAGTGGTGGTGCTTTGCCAGAGGAAGAAGAGATTGAAAATGAAAGACCTGGAGGCGCAGATGCAGATAACGGTGGAGAAGGAAGCAGTGTCTTTGATGAAGAAAACCCTAGAGACAGTGTGCTTTTACAGCATTTAATATCGATGTCTGAGGTAAGTTTCCGAGCGAGAATGAGGCAACATGCTTTGGCTACTGACAGGTGAAAGCTACAGACATAGCTGATTTCTCTGCCTTTTTGTAGCCAAAAGTCCATGATAAAGTCTATGTTTTTTACTTTGATCTATTGTAAACTGAGAAACGCAGGCCTTGCAGGCTTTTCCGAAACATATAGCATCTTTTGGTCTAAACATTACAGTTGTGCTGAATGTGAAATCAATTGTAAATTCTTGTAATGGTCTTAGACAATGATAGATCAACACAAGCTGGCCCTTGATCTCCAACTCGCATTCTTTCTTCGACTTCTTTCTTGCCTTTCAATCAATGATTTTTATCCTATTTTGATAAATTTGGAAATGCCCTGAGGCTGTTTAACTTTGAATGATTGTGTTACGTTGAATAACACAGCAGAGTTAATTAGCCATTACCAACAAAATTAAATTGGTGAAAAATGACCTTTTGAATTTAGAACTACAGTTGGACCCCAGAAGAGTGTGAGCATTTTTTGGGTGAAGTCCCTGAAGTAGAGAGCTATGCTTACTTGAAGAAAGCTCTGGATGTATGTCCAAGAGCCTGCATGAATCTGGAGATTGGTGAAATTAGAAATGAGATGGTAGAGGAATGGTGAGTTGTAAAAATTAAGATTTCTCATTTTCTCCTGTTGTTCCAATTGGAAACTTTGTCACTTTATCGCACAACAATTCATCAGTGTCACATTCTTTGATCAAGGAGACACCGTTTCAGCTCTACCACAAGTTAACTCGAAGAGAAAAATACAGTATTGAATAGAGTTTTTATCTTGTCATAACAGTGTCCAAGGAAAAGGTAATAAGAAGAGTAAGAAAGAGTTACTTAGTATAACACGCACGTCAATACATCAGGGGTAACACTGAATTCCACACGGCTGCAATCATTGACTGAAACATCGCTCTAATTTTTACTCATACAGTAATATAATAGGAAAGCAGCTAACCTGAAGGAAGTCTTGTTCTTAGTACACTAAAGGGTATATTTGGAGACTCTTGGCATTCCATTATCTCAAAGCCATAGCATATCCCTGTAAGAACGATAAGAACAATAAGATGAAGAAATTGGGAAAAATCTTTTGTTGTTTCAAATGTGGTACTGGATGTTGGTTTACAGACTATCGAGCAGGATAAAACAATGAACATCGGACATAGTACTTAAGTACCTGAATGCATGAAATTGAAATATGCGAAGGGCTACAACTGCATTCAGGATCTAATTGGCGAGGGTCGAAATAAACGGGAGTGTCAGAATGTGTGCCGGATTGATACAAAAAGGGTACAAAGTGCAAAACACATCAGTCTGGGCCAACATGCATGAAAAAATCAAACCCTTCAAAAACTTCATACATTGTAAGACGTAACTAGCATACCAAAAATCTAGCTTACACAAGGCAATGCTGTGTTTACACGAGGCAAAGAAGCTACTTGCTTACCATGCTCGCAGTAGAAAGTGAAAAGACCAGGCATCAAATTAGGATGACCAGGGTAAGCTTTGTTGCAATAATCTTTGGGCTTCTTTTTGGCATTATCCTTTACGTACACTCCTCTTTGACAGAGTGAGGGCCAAGCAGGGAAAAAGGAGAACCTTTGACTTTCATCGTCTTGAGCTGGGGGCCCAAGGTCATGCTTTTCTCGCAGGTAAATCACTTCAGATCTGCTAATTAATAAGGCAAATAGCTCATGCCAATTTTGTGACAATGAAACAGAAGGTAAGGCAGTAATTGCGGCAAAAATGATCGGTGCACAAATTTGCAACTGGATCAAGCTTTCCGGGTCTTGTCGTATCAAAAAGCCGTTACTGATTCTGGCAATGATCCTGCGAAGTGTTTCTGACAATGGGAAATATGAACAGAAAGGAGATAAGGAAGCTAAACAACGAAAAAATGCCCATACACCGGTTGGTATATGGACCGCACCGGCATACATCTCTTCGCATTCGAGAAAGACCTTTTGTAGACAGCCATATTCTCGTTCAAGCAAGCTATCAAGCTTTTCCCGGTCGTCTCTTTTTAATTCTTTGCAGTTGGAGAACTTGAACAACAGTCTTCTAACTTCTGGATTGCGAATGAAAATTCTTGCCCTGAACTTAGTAGAATGGAAAATTGGACGTTTAGAAAACATATAATGTAGAAAATACACGCACTCCTACAGCAATGAAAACACGCACTACGGAACACTACAGAAATCGGGTTTACAAGCAACTAAAAAGTTCTTACAGATACTCTTAGGTGTCTGATTGCTGGGGGGAGGGTTGGAATAAACGGGGGGGGGCTGGAACTGCAGTCAGGATCTAATCAAAATGGGTCGTCGGAATAAACAGGAGGGTCGGACTTTGCTTGAAAAACTTTGTAAAGGAACTGCTGAAACGCAGTGTGAGGGGCCCTATAGTACTTATAGGCTAAGGAAATCCATGGTTCTAACCAAACAAATAGAGTAAACAAGTGGAATTTCACTCCAAGAACGTCAGAGAAAGTTAAATGAAAAATATCCACATCAATAGCAATGCCAACTTTAATAAGCGGGGGGAACTAATAAGAGCGGGGGGTTGGGGTTTTTTCAAAAAAATAATAAGCGGGGACGGCAATTAGGCACCTAAGAGTACGTATGAAAATTCACAATTGATCTTGATGTTAGCAAACACGTGGCCCTTCGCATTGCATTATTCAAGCGCCCCTGAGGAGTGCATGATATTTTGACTGGGGGCTTCGCTTATTGAATTTTTCAGTTTTCTTGTATTTGATTGGGTTTTTGGAAAAATCTCGCTCCTACTATCAATGACTTGATGTTGTAATTATTGTGGATTTACTTTTGGGTGCAACTTTAGCAGATTAGCAGATACATATTTTCCCAGGGGGGGTACTCATTTACTTTCAATACGGGGGGGTCCATGCCACTATTTCCTTGCAGACCCCCAAATATTGAGTTTAATGTTTTGGAGACCCCAAATATTGGTATCTATTTTTGGACACCTGAAACATTTTTTCAGGTTTGGCTACCAGTTTCGTGACAATTTACAATTTATAAGCTCTTGGCAGTTGGACGGGTCATTTTAATGAATCGCACCAAAAAGCAAGATTCTTCCTTCAGATTTGTGGACCCCAAATATTGAATTTTTGTCCATGTTATAATTCACAGACCCCTAATATTGAATACGCTGAAGATTTTGGACCCCAAATATTGGCATGGACCCCCCCATATTGAAAGTTAATGAGTACCCCCTAGGTATATTTTAGTGAGTGTCTGCAAATGTTGGGGCTGAACCCCGTCCATGTTCATGATTGTGTACATCCCCAGGGGAGCGCTTGCTTGCTACAGCTAAATTGAGCTTCCATCATGGCAATAGATACTTATTACGTATTCATAAGGCGAATAACATTTCCTTTTATTTGACGACAGATTATATATTCGCAGAAATACTTATCTTCCAGTCAATGTTTGAATATCTCGACTTTGCTCTTGAAGCTCGATTCGTCTTGCATACATTCTTCGAAAGGCAAGAGATGTTGCATCGCACAGTATGACTTCTGGATACTGACCACATTTATCACACGTAAAGCTATCTACCTCATTTATATCCAAAAGGTTGAGGAACGAGTACCAACACATTCTCCATTGCTGATAATTAAGACAGAGCTTTGTCTCATAGCCAGCAGCTGAAAGGTTCAACTTCCAAATACTGAGGTAGCTGTTCAAGCTTTGACTATGAAAGAATATTGCAAATGTTCATCTAAAGTTCAGCAGGTATTTTATTTCCACTTTCGTTACTTTAACGCTACTAACAGTACTAGGTGATACCAAGAAGGCCTTTCAGGTTTTCAACAATTTTCAACCGGTGACGTGACTTTTTGGAGCAATGATGTTAATTCTAAACGTATCTGGGGGATCTAGTAACATGGGATTACTAATGCTTATTCCAAACTCTAACTAATAAAATATAGACATGGACCCACCCGTATTAAAAAATTGGGAGTATCCCCTGGGCTCATTTGTTCTAAGTAAGAAGGCAAGGCATACATTATCATATGTGTTTTTGAAAAAAAATTCTTGGATTTGGACAGAAAAGACTCCAGCATACAGGTTCCTCGGATTCAACTATCTATTCAGTATTTTTACCTCTTTCATGAGCTTCTACTAAGCTGGTAAACGCTTCCGGAAAACATAACATTTCTAAAAACTTTATCTGTAAACATATCGCCAGATATGAAATGATGCAAATAGTTGTGCAGAACATCATGTCCAACAAGGAACTCTCCCATGTTTAGTATTCCTTTCAAAGAGCCATCGTAGTTTTCAATTCTTAAACATTGCAGATTACCGCATTTTCTGAAGGGAACTGATTGGATGAACAAAGTTAATTGTTTCTCATGGCTATTGAATTTTTGATACACAGACATTTAACATAAATTCTAGTATCAAAAAGACATTTGTGTCTGTTCGTACATAAAACAAGACCAACAATTTACTAAACAGAACTCAAGAAGTTAGCGAAGGATAGCAGGTGCAGAACAGCTCGATGGAATACACTTATCTCTTCTTGTTGTGGATCATTAATTATTTTCCAGTTCAGAGGTCTAGGAAATTCAAGGCACTTTTTCTTCAACGATCTGAAACACTTATCTATCGGTCATTGTGTAAAAATTATATTTGCCTGAAATTAAGTTGACATATCCTAGACACTGCATTTACTTTACAACTGTTACAAAGAAGTGAAAAGAATCATTAAGGTATTCTTAATATGACAAACTCCTAGTGGTTAGCGAAACACTGAAACGGGAACCTACCAAAAACTTCTATGATGTTTTTTAGAGTGACAAGCTTTTTGCTGTCTTGGGTCCATTGCACAACAGACTCGCTGTTACAGGACGGGCATACTGCATTAGAAAAATCTGGCACTAGTCTATAATCATCTGGATTGATTTCTTCCATTATTCCTCTCAACATTCCACTGAAAATTAAGCGCTGTGACCGTAGAGGGTTGATATGAATAGGCTTTGTAGAAACAGCTTGTCGGATGTATGTTTGAGGGAATGAAGACTTTAGAGACTCATGGGCGGCAACCATGTCAACCATAAAGTCGGGTGATGGTACAGTTTCCATATCAAGGAGCTTTCGTAATCCTGCAATGTGCTGACAAGAGTGTCGTCCGTCTGAACACGATAAACATTTAAAACCCCGTCTGTCAACTCCAACGACCCCAAATTGTCGATCTGGTTGCCTGACACAAACAAGTGACTTGCTAGAAAATGGTAGGTCGACAGCAGTAGGGAGCTCCTTCAAGAAAAAAATAATAGCTAACATTGCAATTAACATGCAGGAACAAAACAACTGCAAACGAACTAATCATAAACGCAAGTTTACAATTTTGTGCAAGATAACACTGTGTTGAAGATGTCACACGGGAAGCATCCTTCTCGACAACATGGGCTGAACATATTTCTTAGATTTAAATAGAATTGCCAATTTTTTCTTTTTAACTAGCTACATGTTCTAATAATACATTTCAGTTTACAAATTATAACTAAGGTGAATATGCCTCCTGGTGAACCGTCGGCAAAGGTATAGAAAGCATTAGAGAAGTTGCAATAACTTTAAGGTGAAAATGCTGTAGAGAAAATCGATTGGTAGAGTACAGAGTACATTGCAACAAACCTTATAATTCCAGTGAATATCATCTATGATGTAAAAGATACAACTTATGTGAGATAGCATTGCAAGTGTTTGTCATTTAATAAATATGTAGCAGAACTGGACAAGGAGAGGGGAAAGGGGCACAGCAGATGCTGTATTAATATTGATATTGATGTTCACGTTGATTTAGATATGTTCAACATGAAACGAAACCCCTTTCAAGAAGGTCAAGAAGCTATAGCTAAGTAACAAGTAAGTAAGAAGCTATAGTAAGAAGTTATTTACCTCACCAAAATCAATATAAAAAGTTATCAAGCTAAAAATAAAGCAATAGCAATTCATGCAGCCGTACCACCATCTGTTGTTGGCAGAGTACCATTCTGCAAATCCCACGTACAAACGACTTTTTTGCAGACTCTCACATGCAAACATTCTTGGTATCTCCGCAGCAACATGGACTGGAAATCTGTGGAATATCAGTATTTGGTTATCTATCTGCATTTGATGAAAGCGATATAAATTGACAATTAATTTCAAGAACAAATGAAAATAAAGAAACAAAATAACCATCTGAGCTCTGACTAATCTCTCTAGATAACCTGTCTAGCAAATCACACAGGGCCTGATTACATGAGCAGCTGTACTGCCAACCTACAGTATCTGTGAATTTCATTGAAATTCTCTTGATTATGCAAAATTGATTTTGCTAAAATGTAAAAAGGATGCAATTTTAATAATGTAAAAAGTAAAAAGGATGCATTATTCCTCTCAACATTTAACTGAAAATAAATTTCCATATTAAATAGATAATACGGAAATTTCATATAAATGATTTCCGTCCCATACTTTTAAGGATTTGGTTGAAGCGTCAAAGTCTTGAATGAGAATCTCTGTGTGCCCATCAAGAAACAAAATTGATTTTGCTTGAAGTGCTTGAAAGAGATACGATTCTTCAACGATTTTCTCCTATAAAAAATTATTCAACTTTGAAAAAATGACTCCTTAAGTACAAGTGATTTAAAAAAAAAGTTAACTATTTCTGGTTTGAAGATGAGGACGCTGAAAAAAAGGTTGATGACGGGACACAACAAGAGCTTTGTGGAGAAATAAGAGCTGTAAAAACAGTATTAATTATAATGTCACCAGACTTTGTTGTATCAAGAAAATGGAAGGAACCAAAGGGACGAGGGTTTATGGTGGATTTACAGTCTACATCAGACTACCATGATCGACGACAGTGCTTCACTTTGGACTTCATGATTAAGTTCTTCATTGGTGGTGGTGCTAAAACATTGTATCAGTTTTATCAAAAAGAAAGTAGAGACAAAGACAACAACAACAACAAAGTTAATTGGAAAAATTTGGAATGGGAATGGAAAGCTTAAATTGAAAAAAAACGAAAAACGCTAGATTTTTTATGTTAATGTTCGTAGACTGTATGGTGTAGAATTTAGAGAATCCGTTTTAAAGGAGACTTTCCGTTTAGGTAAAGCAGAGGATAACAGAGATATATTTGTAGATGACAGTGCAGATTTTGGCACGATTTCGAAATGCCTGATTTTTCTATAAAAGTAGTCTATACTTTGGTAGACTTGAGAAATAACTAAGAACACCTTATTTCTGTCATTGTATGCACATAAAACATAGTTTTCAAAAGCGGTAGCGATAGTTTTTCAAATAAGAGTTATGGATATGTTTGGGAATATTATGACCCATCAAATATTGTTGTGTATCTTTGTTAAAGAAATGACGATTATTTACAATTGTAGAAAGTCTTCATTTTGAATGTCAAAGCTTGTTTCATATTCAGTTTAACCATTCCTGGACAACACTTGATCTTGCATTTTTCCTTGTGTAGTGATTTTGACATAGAAAAGTCGAAACAGCCTCTGCATTTTTTTCAAACTCGTCTTGGCTAGTACTGTTGGTGGTAATAGTTGGACATCGGGATGGGCAAAATGGTAAGACCTTGCAGCAAATGTACAGAGGAACTGCTTTTCTATTGGCGAAAAATGTACAAAAATTGAGTACATCTTTGAATGTATGACATACATTGTTATACTTTGCAGAACAGTACATATCTAAATTGTTCATCATCAAAGTTTGAATTGCTAAATGATATGTGTGGATGTTGATGGGAAATTTTCCACAATCTCTTTCTGTCTTTCTTGCCTCTATGTCCAAATCAGTGCATCAATGTTGAAAAGATAGCCATCGGCATAATAGCTAATAAAAAGTTGATCATCAGACAGATAAACAGAGAAGGTGAACGTTTTTTTCCAGAATGCTGAAGAGATCATGCAGCCTGCTGTACGGCAACGAAGTGTGACTTTGCAAAAGGTCATTGTTTAGTTTTAGACCATGCAACGAATTCATTACGAGACCTTCTT
This sequence comes from Chrysaora quinquecirrha, assembly GCA_014526335.1. Classification (NCBI taxonomy): domain Eukaryota; kingdom Metazoa; phylum Cnidaria; class Scyphozoa; order Semaeostomeae; family Pelagiidae; genus Chrysaora; species Chrysaora quinquecirrha. The sequence goes on from JACTAT010000200.1 coordinate 730,907, forward strand.
CGATTAGTCTTTCAATAATTCTGTCCATGTTTAAGTAATAGCTTTCAATTCGACCTTCAAAGTCCTTGTTTATGTTCTGGTACTCAAAGAACCTTTCAAGGATGCTATAATACATAGTTAGACTGTTGACTTTTGGAGCTATCAACTCACTACCCCACTGCCGGTTGTCGAATCCATGATTTAGAGATATCTAGAAAAAACAATGCACTTCAATAAGCAAGTATTTTCCAGACTATATACATATAGCTATATAGGCCATTCTTTTAAAAAAAGCTATTTTTATCTCTCGTTATAAAAAATGACACGTGATCCGGCACGCTTATGATTATCAAAATTATAATCTAATCTTACAAAATCATGAAAGATAGCCAGATCTTTATGAATTTGCGAATTTTAATCCTCTTGTCAAAAAAGTTGACAGGATAGAAGCAACTCTAGAAAAACGCTTTTTGTAACTTTATGGTTAAGAATTACAAAATCATAAGAATCAAAGATATTTCCGTTTCAGTTAACTATAAATAACCCAAAACTATAAGCTTGTAGTAGATCTGCACCAGACACTCAAGCGGACGGTCGGGAAGAGAGAGAGAAGTGGCAAAGAGTTTTAGGAAGAGGAATCTCCACAGCAGCAGCCTTGTGGTATGAAAGTCACACCATGTTGTCTTTTATACCTTTTATTTTAAACTGTGTGTGTAAATAATATGATGATTAACAGTGGGCTCCTTCAAGATATTACTAGAGCCATATGTAATCTAAATTGTACAGAATGAGAAGAGCGTAGAGCTAGTTATGAAAGAGAGATCCCAAAATATTGACTTATATTAAAGCATGCTAAAAGCCTTTGCGAAAAGTCACGAATATTGTTCTTGTCCATCTGTGAAACACTACATTGGAAGAGCCCACTTTGAGTGTTTGAAAGCAAAAAAGTACATGCGGGTGAGTCAGTTTAGCTGTGATGAAAATAAACTACCATTGTATATCTACTTCATAAAGCAAACGTATTTTATTAATGACATTAATATCAAAGAGTTCAATTTTAAAGTTTTGATTCCTGTTAGAATAGTAGACAGTAGTGAGAGTGTCATCAGTGATAGGCCGTTTGCTGTGATATGTTTTTGTGAACTTTCATTAAGCATATCTTGGAACTGAAATTTCTTCAGATAACTCACCACTTTCGAATATGCTGAATCCAAATCTTCAAAGTTCCCACTCCGTGGAGGCGCAGTTTTTTAATTATACTTGTTTTAATTTTCATATTTTTCATGAAAATTTTTAGTGTCCGCCATTTTCAAATACTATGCTCCTAGCGAGAACGAGGCTGCTGAATAATGGCAGCAACCGTTGCCATGGAATTTAGGAAGCTTTTCAACATCAACAGAGAAAAAATTCCAATGTCAAGGACAACAGATTTTATGCAGATGCAGATAACAGAATTATAATTATAGAGATCTAAGAAGTGTTGCGATAGGGAAAGGATTTTTTTGTTAGCACATTTGTTTCTGGCTAAATAGCAATATGAATAAACGGTGTAGACAAACAAAAACTGTTTTAACAATAATACTAGGCTTCTTCTTCACTTTCGTCACTGCATGAAATGTCGTATTCAGAATCATAAGAATCTAAGTCATTCTCTTCATCTTCGGCACATTTTACATTTTTGCATCCACTACATTTGCAAAGATCCGTACAGGTGAGAGTTGCCTTCTTACAGGAACATCGATTGTTTTCGCACCCTTTCCTGCATTTGGAAGCTTGGAAGATTTAGCTCTGCGAGGTCTGCGTGTCGCCAGATATAACACTGGTAATTTGCTCGCTCAATGTGCTGATCCAGTGAATCTGTGTTGGGAGGGAGAAGCTCCTCGTCACATTTGCCATCTTTAAATAATTTGAATCTTACTTCGTTGACAGTATGAATATCTTTGCATCCATATAAATGGCAGACAAACTTGTGCAAGCCGATCTTGAGCTCTTGAGATGGTGGTATTGTCGTTCCCAAAAGTCCGAAGATGACTGCATATTCCGAAGACTTCCTAGCTGTTTTCAAAACGGTGGTTTTGCCTTTTCCATAAAAAGCACTCACAGTATCACAACCTGAAACAAACAGAATTCTACTGTTTTCTAAATGATGAATTTCGCTGTTTCAAGCAGAAGAAATTGGCAAACAAGTTATACAGAAATGGGAAAAAAATTTCACAATGTAAAATTAGATTGTAGAAAAAACGAGGCAAAAGATAGCAAAAATGTCACTGCTTGATTAGTTATACCTGTGAATGCATGGAGACCCATGAGCGATGAACACCAGTTGTCACCAATTGATTGTCTAACTTTGTCTAAAGATAATATTCTCTTCAATCTACCAGTGCCTGTTTCGAAAAATAATTGCAGCTCAGATTCAAAGTGGAATTCATTGCGATCACGAATACGTCAGTATCTGGACTTTTAATAATAACATTACTGTATGTGCGCGAGGCATGTTTGGCATGAAGTATCAGCTGGGTATCTGCTTCTTCATGATCACAGCGCAGCTCTTCAATACTGGTGCTAACTATTTCATTATTCACGGCTATCAGACGATGACAATAGTTTTCATGCGTGACGAACAGCTCTATGTTCCGCAGGAGCCTTCCTTCCAAAGTCTTCCATGTGGTAAACAGAAATTTTTGCAGTTCTTCTTTGTTATGACCAGATGAAAGAAATTTTTTCCACTGTCTTGGAACCTTTTGATGTTCACTGTAAATTTGAATTGTTTGGCTATTTCCACCAGCGCGTTTGTCCCTCTCCAAATCCTTTATGCTTTGAGCGGGATACCTGAAATTATAGTCACTTTCTAAAATTGATACATTTATTAGTATGTGTGAACGGGATAGCAATGTTTTATTTTCACTAGATCAGGACAGCTACAAGAATCCACAGACATCTAAATCAGTTCATCTAAAAATCTGTTTAAATTCGTTATATAGGGTGAAGTTGAACAATATCTAATATACGCAGATTATAGTTATCATTATAGATATCACAATACCTGTCACATACAAAATCCACTCTTCCTGCATCTGAAGCACTAGCAGTGTCAATAACTTTGACGAGTAAATTTCTTGCAAACTCCCTGAATGTATTTGCAGTGTTGGGCAACATTTGTATGACTGCCATTCCATCAATAATGAATGCTTTCTCATCTGCAATAGTTTCTACATGACAATCTGATACTTCAGCTTCAATAGTGGTCAATAATTTTGATTTGACTGTTTTGATGAGCTTGCCTTCGGTTGTTGCCAGTGAATTTGGGTAAGGTCTCAGTGAATAGCATAAAAAATCTTGCAGGTCTAAACAATTTCACAATTTTTCTTTTTTGTTGTAACTGTCTTGGACAGTGAGGTAAAAGTCGGCAAGTTGGTCTTCTATATGGGATTATATATATCAGGCTTGTCGCAAAGGATTTGGTTTTCCATGAATTCGACTGCAGCACTTTCACCTTTTTCATACATGCTTTTCATATCAGACTTGATTATTGCAGTTGCAACGACTCCACTGGACAAGTGAATCAATGCTTCATCATTGTGCGAAAAAGGATTAACCATTGCTTCGATAGTCTGAACTATTTCATTCACTGCTTTCCGGTCAGAGGTTGCTCTGGTTTTATCCAGGTCGTTCCTTTTCCTGAAACAAGCATTAGTTTAATGATTTCAACATTGACATTTGTATTGCTTGATATGATATTATATGATATCTAAATTCCGTCTATAATGAATTAGATATTCAGGGCGGTGTTCAACTCCTTAAGATGGCATAAGATTTTAATTGGTGTTACCTCTTATTGCTCGATACATTGGCCATTATTTCACATTCTCTGGTAATTGCTGCTCTTTCACCTTGGGCAGTTATCCAGCGATGCATCGCACCTCTGTTCAATGTCATGCCTACTAACTGTTCGATGGTCATGTCACATGTGACTCTTGCAAATCCATACCTGTTTTGCCTCTGAACGGTCCAATCATCGCAAATGTTTTCAGCTACATCTGTGACAAAGTGTATAACATTAACCATGACTATATATCTATATATAATGTTTATACACTCTGCTACATACTGTTTTAAATTTAAATGGATATTAGAAAAAAGACATTTTATTACTTTATTAAAGCTGCAATCGATGCAGTTATTCCAATCCTACACATCAGGTATGAAATCTAGATTATTAACAAATGTTGGTAAAAAATGCAAAATTTTTAACCAATGAATGGTCTATGTTGCAAAAAGCAGCCAAATATGAAAATCTCAAATATGCAAACAAACAACTGGAAATAAAACAAAATCGATACATACAAGGATGCGTCTTATCAAGTTGTGTCATCTCAAGCCAGTAACAGGGAGCATAACGAGCATAGTTAACACTATCCGTGGCAAAGAACCAGGGAATCATTGATCTTAAAGTACTCAGATGTAATTTCCAATCAGACGTTCTTGTGGCTCTAATGAACAGTAAAAGTAGCTGCACCATTTCTATGTAATTTGACCACAGTGCGAAGGTTGGGCTCTGCTCACATCTTTCATCGATAAATTTTTGGAACTCATCTTGAAACTTCTTGAATTCATTATTTTGGCATGTTTCGTAGAAGCTTTTCTTCTTGATACTTTCAAGGAGTTTGTAACCAAACGGGGAAATATCCAGTCTATAAGCATCGTTTTCCAACAAGGATTCCAAAAAAGCTTGAATTTGTAACTTTCGCATTGCTTCGAAGATTAATTTGTGGGCTCTGATTGAACAATTGTAATGTTTTCCAGTCAGGACCCCATTCACTGATCCCACAGTAACGACATCCGACTCTATCATGATGTCCTAAAAACCACAATTGAATTTCTCAAAGACACAGGCATACATACGACAAATGATATTAAAAACCAAATGGTTTCACCTCTAAATATCTGTATTTGAGAAAGTGACTAAAGAAAAGCATATTGTATACCAAATTTGCTTACCTGTAGTCCTGCATCTTTGTAAATTTTTGCAATCGCAGTACAGAATGACATCGTTGTGTGGAAGTCTCCAAGCCTGATCACAAAACGTTGTTGAAATGCAGCTCTGTTCCATCTTACCAATTGTGCCTTTGCATAAAGAGCTTCATCAAAAACAAGCACAATTTCTGAAAGCTGGAGACGTTCAGCTATCGAATTGCTATTGATAAGCAATGTATTTCAGTTGCCATCTCTGTTACTGGAGCGCCTAGCACAGGTAGGTATCCTATTTTGGTGACGTCTCTCACTTCTTCTGTCAATATGACGTTGAACCCAGTCCAACCAGGCAAGCAGTATGAGTTTTCTCTGTCAGTCATTTTAGCGACAATGTAAGCCAAATCAATCCGTTTTGCTTCATCTTGAACTCGAGAGTGACTGTTTTCACTTATTGGCTGTTCCAAACTCTGTAATGATGGGCTTGCTCTTGTTTTGCAAGTATACGGAGAAATGATTTTCTCGGGCGCTCTTACCGTGCGAATCTTTTTGCTCACTGTTGCTTTTTTCCTATATGTTGTATCACCTTCTTGTATTATGATACCATTAGCAACATGAGTAGTTCCTTTTCCACTGGCTGTCTCCTCTCTAAAATCATTGTTATCCCAAATAATTGTTATAAAAGTCCCTTGATTGATGTTTCTGGGAATAGCGATGTCACTCTCCATAGTGCTTGCCAATGAGAAAGCAGAATCATGTTTGTACACTGTTGAAGGAGAGACACAGTGACCTAAACCATGAATGATTTTTAACAGCCGATTCGATCCAGTGATTTGCTGCACTGCCATCCCTAAAGACAATGATTTCTCGGTCTGCTTTCTACCTTTCGATTCAGCATAAACGAGGTTTTGAGCAATAGAAAGAACCTTTGCTTGTTCATCGTCAGTGACAGAAACTTTTTCGTCTATGGATGGTTGTTGTGAATATCCTATGGCCCAGCATAAAAAGTTGAAAAGCTTTGTAGGAATCGAAGTGTAAGCCGAACTCATGGTTAAGTCGTGTGAATCAGGGGGCCAAATTGAACCAATGCCCTCACATTCACCAATGAGTTTTTTCACTTCTAAAGCAGCAAGAAACAAATTTTGAAGACTACAATTTTTATCTTGAACTGCATCTGGCACACAGTACTCAGATTCACTATCATCTTCCTCTTCATACTCTTCGTCGTCTGCATCAATAAGATTGTCTGCTACATCACCTGCTGCTATACTATCTGCGTAAACCAAGGTCCCTTTTGTCATCCTTCTGGAAGGATGAAACACAATCTGAGGATATCTTTTCTGGATTCTAACTTTTAGCCTAGCAGCTTGGTAACTGATATCTACAACATTGTCTATCTTTTGGATACACTCTTTAAATGTCTTAAGCAGAAAGCGGAGAAGCAAAATTTCTTGGTTTTCCAGCAGTCTAGTCTCAATGGTTTCAATGCAAAACTGGTCAAATGCTCTGTCATAAAGTGAAGGACCAATGTCACTGGGCTTGTTTGGGAGACATTTTGTATACCTCTGGTAGCACCGGTTATGATACCTTGCTTCTAGGGCCACGCAATCTTTTTCCCGAATATGAATCAAAACAGATTCGTCGCCTTTTGTAGTTGCAACTGCTTTCAAAATACCGGCTGTTAATGTCTGGGTCAATGATAGATCTTGACGAATTCGTTTTTTTGTCCTCTGTAAAAAAAGGAGAAGAATTATCATTAATTGTTAATGTGAAGTTTGCAATTTATGGTTCTCCAGCATTTTTGCAGTTTTGCAAAAATTGTCGGCCATATACTCTTAGGTGCCAAATAAACGTCCCCCGTTTATTATTTTTGAGCTTTTTCCCCACCCCCGGACCTTAGTAGGACCCCCATTGGATAAATTCAAATTTCTCATTTGCATAACAATAGGGACTGATTGTCGCTCATACAAGTTGATTATACCCATACAGTTGTAATATATGTGTCTATATATACACATTATGTCATATCTAGTATGTCTAGTAACTACTATATATAAGTCTTATACTTTATGATACACCACAGGCAGCACATAGAATCTGTATATAGGGTTCCGAAGGTTCCGAAGGTTTCGAGGGTTTCAGTACTGTATATAAGTCTTATACTTTATGATACACGACAGCCAGCTCATAGAATATGTATATAGGGTTCCGAGGGTTCCGAAGGTTTCGAGGGTTTCAGTACTGTATACAAGTCTTATTCTTTATGATACACCACAGCCAGCACATAGAATCTGTATATAGGGTTCCTAAGGTTCCGAAGGTTTTGAGGGTTTCAGTACTGTATATAAGTCTTATACTTTATGATACACCACAGCCAGCACATAGAATCTGTGCTGGCTGTGGGGAATATAGGGTTCCGAGGGTTCCGAAGGTTTTGAGGGTTTCAGTACTGTATATAAGCCTTATACTTAATAATACACCACATCCAGCACATAGAATCTGTATATAGGGTTCCGAAGGTTTCGAAGGTTTCAGTACTGTATATAAGTCTTATATTTTATGATACACCACAGCCAGCTCATAGAATCTGTATGTAGGGTTCCGAGGGTTCTGAAGGTTTCAAGGGTTTCAAGGTTTCAAGGCCCTCTAGTGTATATACATATACCTGTGCTCTGATATCACACACCTCTATCTTAGGTTCAAGGGTTTCAAGCTTTCAAGGCCCTCTAGTGTATACACATATACCTGTACTCCGATAACACACACCTCTATCTAAGGTTTCAAGCGTTTCAAAGTTGCAAGGCCCTCTAGTGTATACACGTATACCTGTACTCTGATATCACACACCTCTATCTAAGGTTTCAAGGGTTTCAAGCTCTCAAAGCCCTCTAGTGTATACACGTATACCTGTACTTTGATATCACACACCCCTATCTAAGGTTTCAAGGGTTTCAAGGTTTCAAGGCCCTCTAGTGTATATACGTATACCTGTGCTCTGATATCACACACCTCTATCTTAGGTTTCAAGGGTTTCAAGCTTTCAAGGCCCTCTAGTGTATACACGTATAGCTGTACTCCGATAACACACACCTCTATCTAAGGTTTCAAGCGTTTCAAAGTTTCAAGGCCCTCTAGTGTATACACGTATACCTGTACTCTGATATCACACACCTCTATCTAAGGTTTCAAGGGTTTCAAGCTTTCAAGGCCCTCAATTGTATATACGTATACCTATACTCTGATATCACACACCTCTATCTAAGGTTTCAAGGGTTTCAAGCTTTCAAGGCCCTCTAGTGTATATACTTCTACCTGTACTCTGATATCACACACCTCTATCTAAGGTTTCAAGGGTTTCAGGCTTTCAAGGCCCTCTAGGGTATATACGTATACTTGTACTCCGATAACACACACCTCTATCTAAGGTTTCAAGGGTTTCAAGGTTTCAAGGCCCTCTAGTGTATACATGTATACTTGTACTCTGATAACACACACCTCTATCTAAGGTTTCAAGGGTTTCAAGGTTTCAAGGCCGTCTAGTGTATACACGTATACTTGTACTCTGATGACACACACTTCTATCCTAGGTTTCAAGGGTTGTATGTACGCTATAGACAGATAAATTATATCAATACTAGGCATTTGATTTCTATGTTTTATTGTATCGTATCTAAAAGGTAAATTAAATTTAAAATTCTTAATGTCAAAGAGATAGCCATGGGTGGCTATCTAAAGCTTCTTGACTTCGATCTCGATAATAATATAAGAGTTCTTCTCCTATTGAGATATTTCTTTCGGCAATAAATTTAAGTCTTGGTGTTTCTTCAATTTCAAACACATGAGGTCGAAGGTTTGGTTTTGTCCTGTAATGGTTTATGAGTCTTCAAATACGATGAGACTCTTCTGTTTCATCAACACTACAAAATGGATGAAATTCCAAATTTATGTTCATTTTTAGAAATTGATCTAATAAACTAAGCTTTCATTGACAGGACGAAGCACTGGATGAGTAGACTGATTATGGACCTGATTTTTTTCGTTATATTCTTTTCCTATGAGATTTTTGTGGGCTAATGGCACGATACTCTAGTCAGGCGTTTCTATTTTCTATCGATCAGATGTATCAAAGGACAGTTTCACAAAATATTATTCTTACTCCGTACATGCTATTTTACTGAGACCATCTCTCAGAACGCAGAAAGTTATATATGTGAAGAAAAGGTCACAAATTTGCATTAAGTGGATGCAGTAATGGAGCTTGTATGTTTGATATATCTTCTCCCATTCAATAAAATTGCTGAAGAGAATACCAGTTTAATAATGTTTAAGATTAGAGGAGATGAGAACAAATGTCAACATTCAGGTAACATTTCAACATACGAATACTTTCTTCCTTTGTGTTCGAAAAAGTAGCTGAAGCAGCCTTGCTGGTCATTCTCGGAATATCTCGTTTCCCTTTCCTTTCCAGTTTAGTCATCAATAAATTCTCCAGCATATTAGCAGATGATATCTCCCCTTCTAAAAATTTTTGTTGACCATACGCTCCGGCCTTTATCGGGAAGTAGTCGGACCTATAAGTAAATCGTAAAATACAATTAGATTTGAATTCTTAGCCGTAACGCAAAGACTTTTGTTTGGGGATCTTTCTGTTCTTTAGAAAGTAATTTTAAATCAATATTTGACATCTAACCACTTCACCCCACATCGAGGAATGTCAATCATCGGGAGCATGTTAGGGAAGATAATACATGTATGAACACAAGTATTACCTCAAGACCGTTTTCATCTCTTTTGTCAACTTTTCTGCCACTGTCTTGTTTCTCTCAGCCTGTTCAAAGAGCAAAGAATTATATGCAAATCTTGCCACTGTAAAAAGAGACAATAACATTAGGCAATAAAATTAGGCATTTAAAGATGCAGTCTGTTATGTAGCTAAAAAAATGCATCAATCAGTATATACATTTACAGCAAATAAGCTTTCAATATGAGAAAAAATTCATTAACCAATTTTAGCCAATGATAAGTTGAAAACGTTGTATTTATTCAGCCAATAATATATTTTGTTTTCATGTTACAAATGTTAGTTTTATTTCATTTAGAGTCTTTAAAAATACACAAGAAAAAACTACTTCAAAACACTTAACTAAATTTAGAAAAGTAGCCTCCTACCATTATCTCCCCTTTGCTCTTTCTCCTTGTTCTCCTTAGTTTTTGCATGTTAGCTCCCTCGATGTTAAAAAGCTTTCTGAAATTCAAATTCTTCCTATGCGCTGAATTATTTATTAAATAGGTACAAAGCAGTTGTATTGTAAGCACTATTTTCTTTCAAAACTATTCAAACAAAGTTAGCAAACCTCAAGAACTGTTAAGCCCGATTCTTTTTTTGAGATACTGATCGAAATGTCAGGTTGTCCGAACGTCATGCCGCCGATCATTTCTAGAATAAATTTTAGGCAAACTTTGCAGAAAGTAATTCTACGTTGTTATAAGGTGTTTCTTGACTAAAATGAATGTTAAGTCGGCGTTAAGTCAAGCATACCAACATGTTTCCCACGACGAGATGATTTAATTTGCTATACCCTCTGTCCCCAAACTGCTTCATTACTTCTTGAATGAAAAAGAGCAAAACATTTCGACAGCTGCAGTGAGCTAGCCGTGGTAGCTAAGTTTTGAGCACAACCACAGGTAACGGGGAAAAGAGAATAGAAATGGATGTGTAGACTTAGAATAATATAGTGAAACATACCTTCAGTGTTTTTTTATTTTTGTTGTATCTCTACCACAACCCTTTTCTTCACTGAATTCGAACGCACACTGCACTCACTACTCAGTTTACGTTAGGCCGTTTTCAACGATAAACGGTCGAATCAATATTCGGTCCCAGTCTCTCTGTCAAAAGAGCAAGAGAGAAGTATAAAAAATAACAAGGTCTGAAGGTTCGCCAAGGCCGATATCACCAGGCCAAACTTCTGCAGCTTCTTATATTGCCAAGCAACCTCTGTTCCTTGGCCGAATACCCTCAAACCGTCAAACCATCATCCCTCTACGCACACAGGCAGTCTATCTTCGGTTTTGCCCTGCCTGAAGCCATGAGAATTCAATATTTCCACGGCTAGTCTCCACTGTTTTCAGTCTCCAGATGATCAATGCCTCCTCTCGGGACGGTCCTGCGCAGCTACGCACTGCGCTGTGCTACGCATCTACTTTATTTCACACAAGAACCCTACGGAAAGATGGAAAGATCAGCAGAAAGGTTTAATTAATGATTACAGTAAAACAGATTTTAAAATGGTGTACACGTGAGCTCACCCACACCCCTGGCAAGGTTAGTTGTTTTATTCTTTTATTTAACAAAACACCCTTGTTTTTTCAATACGAAACTTGCTTCTGGCTTAATATTTGCTACCAAAACTGGGTTGCAGGGGCCAGAATTTTATTGGGGGGAGGGGGAGGTCGGTAAAAAATTGCTTCATTTTCTCTGGGTATAAATTTTTGCAAAATATATGATGAGGCCTATTGAATGTTTTTGTATATACTCTATTTAAAATCTGTTTCACTGTACACATCCATTTCTATTCTCTTTTCCCCGTTACCTGTGGCACAACCATCATCATTCTAGTTTATTCAGTTCAGTCAGTTTCGCAAAATATCTGAACTTTTAGCAAAATAACAGACTTCTTTGTGCAGGAAAACAGGACAAGTAAAGATAAATCTTTTCATTTAAAATCTTACTTATGAAATAAACTTTAAGAATAAGCATCTTTGCTACCTTTTCTTTTGTCTTTTAAATGTTACTGGGTTCCTAAAACCTTAGGTTGCCATGCAATCAGCGCAAAACCTATTTAAAGGAAATGAAAATTAATGTTTAATGAATTTACCGATAACATGCAAGTGGTAATGACAACGGGAAAGATATTTCAATTTTCTTCACCCTACAACATAGCATGCATGATATGTCAATAAAGATGTTGTTTGTTCTCAAGTCCAAGACACTTCAAAGGGGAAACCTCTACAAATCTGTTATGTTATATTCGTATGTTGTATAAGTCTATTATAATGAAATGAAAAAAAAAATGAAATGTATAATGGGATTCGCATAATTCCATACGCAAATTATCCTGTGAAACGTTATTTCAACTTACCAGTCCTCCTTTTTTGGGGGTATCTGCTTCATTTTAATGCAAGGCAAATGGTACCACCCGTTTCCTGGACACTGCAAGGCAAGAAAGCATGTGTTTCAGAGTAGGCACTGCTATGTAGCGAATTATTTATTGACAATTCAAATGCAAAGATAGTTTTAGAAGTGACCTTCAACCACGATACCATGTATATTCAAAAGTATGTAAAAGAACATGAAACTGTATATATTTAACTATTGATTTTAACTTTTTAATGTAATCCTTACGGAAATGGCTACTTACATCTCTTTTAAACTTCTCTGGACCAGAGCACTCAATCATGCCCCATTTCTTTCCCCTTTTGTCCTAAAATAAGTGCATGCAGTCAACGGTAAAGTGCTATAATTAGAGATTTTGTGTACTGAAAGAAACATGTGTTAAAAGAATGGCAAATTAAGACACGCATACTTCTCTGCACAGACAATATAAACTTCTTTTCCCCTCTGACTTTTCTAGACATTATTAGATATTTCGTATTAACCTTGCCTTCACGTTTCTTCAAAACTGCAAAAATCGATTGTACAGTGTAGTCAAAAAAGGTCAAATTCGTTGGAAAAAGTGTATCTTACTTCTTTGAGTCTCTAGACTTCACATTTCTTTCAGGGTGATTGAGGGGCAATTCCATGTCCCTGACGAAACCTCCTCACCACCATCAATACTTTTTTCTTCGGGTTCATCTAGAAACATTTTGCCACTTCATGATAAATGCTTAAGCTTTCAAAACGTCTAAACATCATCATCATCATACGGAAGACTTGGAAACATTTTTTAATTGAAGAAGGAGAAGAACTGCTATATATATCGCCATTGAACCAACCATCTACGCAAACGTAGCTAACAACACCTAGACTCCAATGTGATTCTAATGCGGCAGGGGCGATTTGATATTAAAAAATCATGAAAAGAACAGCAAAGAGGACAGCCTGGAAATTATTTTGGAAGAAGATTTAAAGTTAGAAACATATTGTTACAGCAAATCAAGTTTCTGCTGAGGAATCAAAGTAGTGACATACTTTCTGCTTGAGGTCTTTCATTGTCAGTCACATCAGTTGTCACTGATGACATAATTGTAAAGCTACCTGAGGGATAATGAAAACAGAATTTTAAATTCGCTCTTCAACTATCATTTTTCATTTCCACTTAGGGATAAAAATAATGAGCAACTGCTCAAGAAATGGAATTAAATTGGCATTGATCTTACAATGATCCATGGGCGGTCCTTCTTCCTCCGCTGTAATTTCTCCACTTTCTTTTGCTGCAGATGATTCTACAAAGTATAGGTCTGCATATATCTCGAAGCAAAATCAGTCTTTAAAATTACGAAAGAAACAGTTGCATTCTTAAGAATTCTTTAAATATACTATTTGTTTTTTCAAAAAGCTTATAGTAATTTTTAACCTTAGCTTAATCAATTAAATGTACTAATACTAAAAAGATACTAATGAAAACCCCAATACTAAGATATTAATCACTAGGTGGCAACAGATGTTTACAAAAGAATTATTTTTTTTCTAATTCTCAAAGTGTTTGTTCAACAGCTGGTTTAGTGTCTTCCAGATGCGTATGTTACAAAAGTAAAATTGCTATATTCCCAATTCATTAACAGAAATGTGCCTTTTTGTGCTACGTCCATTGTTTTGTATTTGTAGAGGATAGGAAGATAAATTCCTCAGTCTGGGGGCCTGTCTAGAAAATTTTATCATAGTCGAGCATTTTAATTTACATTTTAACAAAAAACAGAGAAGACAAAACACCCTGGGTAATGTATGTGCAGTACAGTGGAGGGTGTGCAGTACGGTGGAGGATGTTCAGTACAGTGGAGGGATATGATAAGTACAGTGGAGGGATACCATCAGTACGGTGGAGGGTGTTCAGTACAGTGGAGGGATATCAGCAGTGCAGTGGAGGGATACCATCAGAACAGTGGAGGGATACCAGAAGTACTGTGGAGGATATTTAGTTCTGTGGAGGGATACCATCAGTACAGTGGAGGGATACCATCAGTACTGTGGAGGGATACCATCAGTGCAGTGGAGGGATACCATCAGTACAACGGAGGATGTTCAGTATGGTGGAGGGATATCATCAGTACAGTGGAGGATGCTCAGTACTGTGGAGGGATATCAACAGTACAGTGGAGGGATACCATCAGTACAGTGGAGGGATACCGTCAGTACGGTGGAGGATATTCAGTACGGTGGAGGGATATCAGAAGTACAGTGGAGGGATATCATCAGTACAGTGGAGGATGTTCATTACGGTGGAGGGATATCATCAGTACAGTGGAGGACTTTCCAAATTTCTGCAAGAGTCCGAGTTTTCTACAGCTATGTATTGAGAGAAACACGCTTTTTTCTATAAGGAACCACTTTATAAGGAACCTACATGAAGAAGGCCCGAAAATTTAAAGAACTTCTACTACTAAAGAGAAAATCATTAAGGAACTTTTGAATGATGAATGCTTTTATCATTGCAAATAATCAAGAATTAGAGAGTCGGTTCCATTCATTTGCAGTCGAAAATCACATAAATTGTACGTTAAGCATGTATCCAATGTTTCTTTGAGTAGTCTCAAGCTTTGCTCACATGCAAATGTCTCTCTTTTATTATTAAGACCACTGTATGTGCAGTTGAAATTAAGGAACTATTAAGAAACTTTTGGAACTACAATTGCCTCAAAAGAGGCCCAAAAATAAGGAACTTTAAGAACTAGGCCTTGAGGTAGGTTCCTTATAAAAAAAGCGTGTAGATTGCACAAGATTTTAATAAAGGAACGAATTGCCACTCGATGTGGTAAACACAACTTGTATCGAATGAAACGAAACAACTTGTATCAATCGAACTTTCTTTATTAAACTATCTGTTTACTATCAAACAAATTTAATTTTTCGTTTTAAATACTCGAAATACAAAACTTCAAACCACAATTACAGTAGTATAGTTAGAGATTCTGAGTTTCTCAACTTCGAAAATTTTGAAATTTCGAAAACTTCATGAAATTCCTTCTCCAAAGCTGTTTAATGTGCAGGATCATGTTCTCAGCAGTTAAAATATGGACATAATTCACGTGTGATAGTTTCTGGGCATTATTTCTACACAAACATTATACAAACCACATCACTAAAATAGAGTGCCAAGTTCCGGGCTAAATTTATAAACGGAAATAGTGTCTTAGCTTTTTCACTTCTTATTCCATACAGAAGAGTTTCTTGATTTTTAAAAACAGGTAGATACAAATAAAACGAGTCGCATTTCTGTTGAAACGGTAATAAAGACACATCCTCCATAAGAACCAGAAAATTTTGATCGAGAATACTAGATAAAGTCAGTGAATACATATTATGTTGAGAGTGGTGCTAGGTTTGCGTAAAAATTCATATTTTGGCTTATTTCTTAACTGCATTACACAGCTACCATTCTCTTTAACCAGCCCTTTAATAATGAAATGATACTGTACATAGATCGAGGGGCAATTCACTACTTCATTAAAATATTATTCAATCCGGCTGGAAAACTGAATATTTTCATTGAAATCCCTTAGAAATCATTTTGTTTTCCTAAAAGTCTCGTACACAATTTTGAAGAGTGAATGGCCCTTTGATATGGATCGTATTGAGGGATACAAATCTGACACCAAGCGTTTTGTCAATAGCACATGATATGATAACCAAGATGATGAAGTTTGCTGTTGAAGATAATAAGATTGAAACTTTCAAATACATATGCGTCTATTTTTTAGAATTTCTTATGATAACCAAGTGTAGAAAACTCAGACTCGTGCAGAAATTTGGAAAGCCCTCCACTGTACTGACGATATCCCTCCACCGTACTGAACACCCTCCACCGTACTTCTGATATCCCTCGACCGTACTGAATATCCTCCACCATACTGATAGTATCCCTCCACTGTACTGATGGTATCCCTCCACTGTACTGTTGATATCCCTCCACAATACTGAGCATCCTCCACTGTACTGATGATATCCCTCCACCGTACTGAACATCCTCCGCTGTACTGATGGTATCCCTCCACTCTACTGATGGTATCCCTCCACTGTACTGACGGTATCCCTCCACTGTACTGATGGTATCCCTCCACAGTACTGAATATCCTCCACGGTACTTCTGGTATCCATCCACTGTTCTGATGGTATCCCTCCACTGTACTGCTGATATCCCTCCACCGTACTGAATATCCTCCACCGTACTGATGATATCCCTCCACCGTACTGATGATATCCCTCCACTGTACTGAACACCCTCCACCGTACTGATGGTATCCCTCCACTGTACTCATGATATCCCTCCACTGTACTGAACATCCTCCACCGTACTGCACACCCTCCACTGTACTGCACATACATTACCCAGGGTGTAAAAGCTCTTGAAAGAAGCTCTTGACCTATAAGCTGATTTCAGGTGTTTTAAAGGTGATTTCAGGTAATTTTATCATACACTTCCAGATCGTTTAAAAGCACAGTATGTACCTTCTTCTTCTGATTCATCAGTTTTATTTCTGTCCTCTTCTAAATCATTCCTGGTGTGTTTAGAAGATGTTCAGTTCATAATATCCTTTTAAGAGAAACATGATGATAAACAAAATTTTCTGACTAGGTAAGAAATCAGTTGTACAAGATGCACTAATTGTACTGCCTGCCAACTACCCAACAATTGTTCACAATAAAATTTCTTTTAAATTCAGTAACATAATCATTGAGATTTAAAAAAAAATACAGAATTACTCACTGCGCGGAAGAGCCCCTGCAACTCCATCTGGAAACAGATTCCTTTTGCAGCTATTTCTGTCATAATCGCTTTGTTCATCATTTGAACTTTCCTCCATATATTCTTCTTCATCTGTCATAATTCTATTCTCCCTGACATGTGCATGATTGTCATCTGCAACATGGTTGTTCACTTTTTGGATTGCATAGGAGAATCCTTGGTGTAGAGTTGAAGGTGTTTTGATTAGAAAATGAAGAATGGCGATGCTACTGGGAGGTGATTTAACATCAGAAACACTTCTTGTCTTTGTGACTCAGAAGAAAGGTTGCTTACTTGTCACTCGCATGTTTAGCCACTCTTGGAGACATTTTAAATATAATGTCGCACCCAACATGTCTCCTAGTTTAGCTATAGTTTAGAATCCTGAGATTTGGCCCTCTTGTACTTTGAAATATATCCGTCCATCTCATGGCTCAAATATTTGCTTGGTTCAGAAGAGTCAGCTGCTTTACGTTGTAAACTAAACGTTGCGAGCCTAGCATGACACAATATGTTGTTTTCAAATATTCCTTCAAATTTTTTATAGGGTTCATTAGAATGTCTAAGTAGCTAATATAGAAAAGTTAGCCTCAGAAAATGAGTTATAGAATAACAAACCTTTTCAAAGAAACTTCGACTTTTTGGCGTCCATTTTTTTAAATCCTTTTTTGTTTCAGGAGACAATATACGCCGTTGGAAAAATTGTCCATTCATTCCTAGGTTTCACAGAACTTTCAAATAACTGTATGTCAAAATAGCTAAGCAATCTGTTTTGGGTTTACTCTATCAATAAACCTGGAGTGGGGTTTTCGCATCTTCTGGTATTCGAAAAATAAGCGACAAGGATACACTTTTAAGAACAAGAGCATGGATTTAACATGGCTTTTGCCCCTTGATTTTGCCCAATTTTTAAGAAATAACATATATTAGAGTGCTGTCCCAACCCCCTTGTATATCCCCATCCCCAGCAATTAGGCAGTTATTCTATGTCCAGGTATCATTGAAGGGATTGGCCAGGTATTTTTGAAAGGGTTTTTCTTTATATTCTAGAGCAAATTTGACTATTATTTGCAACTTTTTTCTTGAATTATGTTGAATGTTTGTTCATTTAATTTTTTTAGATAGTTTTCTTCCAGTTCTGCTCAAACTTCCTCAAACTTCCTCATTCAACAAGTGTATAAAGAGAAGATCTCTTACCATTATTTGAGGTGTTTCAGGATCCTCACCTGCCATTGCAGTTCCATTATCATCTAAATTTATAAAGGAGAAAGCGCAAGACTAAAACTTTGGTTTAGGTATTTAAGATTAATTATTGAATTGCTAATAATGTTCTTTCCACTCTTTTATTAGGCTCCATTTACGTTGTCCCAGTGCAAAATGAATACGGCATGATTTCACAACAGTTTGACAGCAATTGCTTTTCTCTATTTCATTCAGCAGAGCGTCATCAAACTATACTGTACTCAGCCAGTAGCGTATGGTACTTATTTTGAATTGCATTCATATCACAACTTTGCAGGTATAGTGTGCTAGAAGGTATAGTTATGTGTTGATCTTTTAAACTTGACAATGTTCATAAAAAAGTCTATATAGCCAGTGGGTACAAGCTTTTACATTTTTCACTCAGCAGATTACGTTCTCGTTATGAGTGAGATACCTATGAAAATAAAGCACTATATGAGCAAATACCTTTTATTGCATTCTTTATTTTAGTTTGAAGATTTTCCAATTCTTCTTTCTCTTTATTATTCATGTCGGTAACTGATGATCCAGGCTCTGGCAGTTCCGCATTAGGGTCATCTGAAACAGGTTTTTGTATTTTAAAAGCAAAATTTAATTTACAATACAACTGCATTGTATGTTTGTTCAGGGGAGTCTACAAAACAAAAACCGAAGAACAAAGAACTACAAAACGAAGACCGAAGACCATATCAAAATCGAATACAATGAAATACGCTTATACGAAACATGATCAACGATTAAGAAAACAAGCAAAACAAATTGAATAAACCTAAGGGATAACTAAAGTCAATGTCTTCGTTTTAAAGAAAGATGGCCAAAATCTGTAAAACGAAGACATCTCTATAAAACCAAAAAACGCATTCTTCAAAAGATTTCTTTGGTCTAGATCATGAATATTTTCATTTATAACGTCCAGAGCACTCTATAAACCAAATATCACAACTAACCAAGCTCGTGGGGATGAGTTAAGTCAATGTCTTCGTTTTAAAGAAAAATGGCCGAAATCTGTAAAACGAAGACATCTCTATAAAACCAAAAAAAACGCATTCTTTAAACGATTTCTTTGGTCTAGATCAAGAATATTTGCATTTATAACGTCCAGAGCACTCTATAAACCAAATTTCACAACTAACCAAGCTTGTGGGGATGAGTTAAGTCAATGTCTTCGTTTTAAAGAAAAATGGCCAAAATCTGTAAAACGAAGACATCTCTATAAAGCCAAAAAACGCATTCTTCAAAAGATTTCTTTGGTCTAGATCATGCATATTTGCATTCATACACTCTATAAACATGCTAGCGAATCTATACGCACTACTGTGGTGGATACGCACTACTGTGGTTGTGTATTTTGCGTACTGTGGTGGCCAAAATCTGTTAACCAAAGGCATTGAATTAACTCATCCCCACGAGCTTGGTTAGTTGTGATATTTGGTTTATAGAGTGCTCTGGACGTTATAAATGAAAATATTCATGATCTAGACCAGAGAAATCTTTTGAAGAATGCGTTTTTTGGTTCTATAGAGATGTCTTCGTTTTACAGATTTTGGCCATCTTTCTTTAAAATGAAGACATTGACTTTAGTCATCCCCGCGGTTTATTCAATTTGTTTTGCTTGTTGTCTTGATCGTTGATCATGTTTCGTATAAGCGTATTTCATTGTATTCGATTTGGATATGGTCTTCGGTCTTCAGTCTTCCTTTTGTAGTTCTTCGCTCTTCGGTTTTCGTTTTGTAGACTCCCATTTGTGCGGAAAGCTTTTTGTGTCTAGATTGCCAGAGGTATCGAAAAAGTATCAGAGATTTCATACCCTTTTTGAGCTAAATTTGAAAATTAATCGAGAACATCCTCCGCGGGATTTTCTGCCCTAGAAAAAAGTATGATATTGTAAGTAGAGGTATCACGAAACGAAAAAGTAATATCTTTACACTGTCAAACGAGCTTTATGCAAAGATTTGCATGATTGTCTTATATTTAAGCTTCATCGCACTTCATTTTTGTGCAAAAATTCTTTGTCATTGATTTTCAAAGCTTAAAGCAAAGGAAAAACAAAAAAAAGATGGAATACTTTAGGACAGTGGTTTCAAAATGTTACCAAATGTTTAACATTTGTCCTTATATCTTCAAAATGTTACCAAATGTTAAACATTTGTCCTTATATCTTACGAATAGTTCGAACATTAGCCTACTTTTCTTTGACTCCGTTTTTTCTGGATCTCTAGCTTTCTGTAATGCAGTTGTGCAGTTTGTGCCAGGCGAGGCAAAACTTACGGATATGTTCATCATATTCTTGACATGCGGCTTTAGTTCTTTCTCCAAGTCCTGACGGCAAAAACGTTAAGTCAAGAAAGAGCTTTTTGTGTTGAAGGATTGCGTACATATCACGCAGAAAAGTTTGGTTATGAATTTTCGTGTCTGTGTGATGCCAGGTCGTACTTCCCAGAGATTAGGTGATAGGATAAAACAGCATTTCCTTACTAATATTCCTCAGCACAATTTTCGGCAACAAGAGCGACCACCCCATGGGTCCAAACAACTACCTAGTCTCAAAAAATGATTCCGCCGTAGGACAGCACTTACTCGATAACCCATTTGGTGCAGAAAATTACAGCAAGGATTATTTAAGAATTATTTGCAAGGCAAGATCTTTGTTTCACTTAGTGGTTTTGGAATCTGTCCACCTCACAACCAAAAGGCCGGTTCTGTGTAGACAGAGAGAGTTCGTTTTCTCACTTGGACTCTTCAGCTATTTCTAGTGATCTTCCAGCTTTATCCGACCAGCTGATTGGTGTTTACAACACAATGCCAATTCAGCTTCTCTTTCTGATTGGTGCATTTCGAGCCGCATCTGGGTATAAATTCTGCCTTAGTACATTGTTTCGGTCTTTTTTCTGACATTCATACTCTGAGGAGTGTAAGACCAAAAAAGCATTTAAGTATGCCCGAAAATGATTCTGCTGTTTATCGCAATTATGTAATTTTTCCATTGTTATAGTTACATAAAAGGGAATGAATGGTTATCGAAATGATCTTTAAAATTTATTTTCATGAAACTGTTTACCTCTCTTCTTATATCCAAAAACTCATTCTTAATGACAGTGGATCTAACGGCAATTCCTGGAATCAAAGCGTTGTTGTCTTTCAGGCGCACCTCGATCTGCCAGTTGAGCCATGAAAGGACCTTGGAAAAATTAATTCATCATGATAAACTGGTTGGTGTTTCTGAAATTTTTTGAAATTACGTCTAGCTCTATTTTGAATTCATATCCTATGTTAAATCTTCAGAGTATAGTCAATTCAGGTAGCTAGAGGAAAGGTACAGGTCACAAATGAGAGTCAACTTACCTCATCCTCTTTGGTTCTAATTTTTGCTAGTATGTTGTCTTCCAGCCTTTCCATTAGGTCTTTCTCTTCCATGGAGTCTAAAGGCTGGTTTTCTAAACATCTAGTAATATCATGGACCACGTTTATTTGCCTTTGTATCGATTCATAGTACTGAAAAATAATATTTTGTCTTTTACTGTATTCATGGTGCAAAATTGTAATCAGTGGCGATCTCTGATCAAGCGCTCAGCTGCTCATGCATTTTGTATTTAAGACGTTTTGCTCAGTCGAGGGAGCATACTTATGCAAGAACCTTATTAGATATTTAATTAAAGTTTTCAACATCAACAATCTCTCTCTAATACCCTGGGCACGTGAATTTTGATCATTGAATGAACATTTCTACCTATCTTTACAATGAACATTTGTACCTATACGAAATTTTCCGATCAGATAGATCTCTGATTTGATCGTTTCAAAAATCGGGTTTGCAAAATAATGCACAGATTTTAAGGGGAAGATAATTAATTTTTCCAAGACACGATACCCATTTCTGTGTGACAGGGAGCATTTCATCAAAGACGTTCGCTGATCAATTTTTAATCTTGGAAATATAACTTTGTACAAGCGTTTTATTTGAGGGAAGGCTTTTAATCACAAAATTAAAAAAATTATTTCATCATGGAACTTGCAGTAACAACCTACCACAGCCTTGGTGTATTCGCAAAGGGCTATTCCATTACACCAGCGCTGTTGTTTCCTCTTCAAACAGCGTTTTATAATACAACTTATCAAGCTCTGGCCCTCGCACACATGTTTTGCCCATTTCTTTCCAAAGTGAATGACCCATGAAATTAGAAATCCCTGGAATGAGAAGTTTGAGACATTCAAGATGAGTTTAAACAAATATAGGATGATTTGCTCGACAACGAAATAGACGAACACTGGCTTGAGATTGACCTCGCATCGGGTTTGAGATAGCTTTTTTTTTTAATCTCCAAGGTTAGGTAAGCAAGAGAAAATTGCAAGGCAAAAATGGAGTCATCTTTTTAATCTCATCTTCTCTGGTTGAAATAAGGTCTATTTATAACAACATCCATACTGATAACTAGGTCTAGTCTAGCGCTACCTAACAATCACCGACAATATTTTTGGGACAGTACTAATTAATACTGCGTAAATATAGTATAAGTGCAGTAGTATGAATAATATTTTTGTACCGGATGCTTTTGTGCTGTCTAGTAGCTACTGTATGGAAGGAGCAACAGGAAAATCCTAAATGATATGTGAAATTTAGACTATTTTTTGAAGCACCACTTAAAGAACAGTATCTGTAAATATATTTGAAGGAATATTGAGACTTACGTTGATGCACCAGAGGTAACACTGTTTCCCCCGGAGACGAGAAGTTCATGGGACAGGCTTGTTCCACCTTGTCCATAATGAACAACATGCTGCGTCATGGTTTTCCCCTCATTTTTGCTGCCATATAGTAGCATCATGTTCGCTTCACCTTAAAACAAAAGAGTATATTACTTGCTAATGTTGTTATTTTAGGTTCCTTCGTTTTCAATGTTATCCTTATCAACAGAATGTTACTTGGCGTCAATAAAATTTGGCCATAACTTACGTAAAGTTAGTACACTTATTTTTATTTTATGAAAAACCCTTTATAAGGAACCCATACTCTCGAATGGCCAAAAAGTCAAGAAACTATCTAAACTATCTTTGCCGATGTGGATATTCAAGAAACTCTTATGAAACTTTGAGTACTCAAAGTCTGGCAATTTCTAGAAACTTTCAGTACTGGCTCAACGTTTTAGTTTCTTATAAAAAAATACATGGAATGGGATACTTTTATGTTTTACACAAGTATCATAGTAACATCGTATTTTCTTTTTTGCACTGCTTCAGACAGTTCAAATGGCTTTGGCCTAGGTTCTTTATATGAAAGCAAGTTATATAAAGAAGTTATAATAGAAAACAAACTAAAAAGACCGTTACCTCAGTTGAGCAGTTTTTTACGATAATTTTTTGTATATCCTTTTTTGTAATTCTTTCTATTGCTTTTATTGTTAATTATTGTATTTATTTTAATTATTGTAAAGTCATTATTGCTAATAAATAAAAATTATATAAAAAAACATGTATAGGTGTGAATTTGTTCTTACCGCCTTCTTTAAGAAGCTCGGGATCACAAGACATTCTCAATAGCCTTGCTGCAGCAAAGGCTATTGTTGTTTTTGCAGCCTCCCTATTATCTCCATAGTACTGCACGAAGTCAGCCAGTCTAAAAGACAATGTTTTGTCAAATTTAGTTACTTTCAAATATTCCAAGAAACCAGTTGCACTGAATATCCTTAGTTATAGGGGAGTTTTGGGCTTGTTGCCACAGTGAAGGGTGGGACAAGTGTCACGGCCCTGTTTCAAAAGAAGACTACTATTTGTTAATCCACTCATAGCTACCACGATTCAAAAATCCCATTCTCACCCTTTCTGTTCATGTTGGCATTTATTGTTTCCCTATATTTGAAATGTTGCTTAGTTTCTCCTAGACGATTCGAGATAAATTAAAAGTGTGTTACTTTCTTTATGTTGGGCCGAGTTCTTTTGGGGCATAATGTCTATACCAAAGTACGACATTCAGCTTTCGGATGCCTCAGAAAATTTAATTTTCACCATCCATTCACCAGTAGGTTTCTTGTAATGATAGTACGACATCATGCAGGCATCATATATCGTGCGTCTTCATGTTGAACATGTTTCATGAATGTGAAACATACGATTAAAGACTTCTCCTTATAAGATTTGTTTTAGCCGTTTCACAGGTGGCTAGTATGTATTAAATTTGAAATTTTGAAGATAGAGATAAATTTCTATTCTTTTCAGGAAGGTTGGTAGATAAGCTCGCATATTACGGCTTGACTCATCAGCATTTGGGTTGTATGTAGGACTGCCATGACAAATACTTTTATGACAACAATCCCCATCCTCCCTTACCAAAGTGTACTGTACCTTTGATTAATTTCAATGCAGGTTTCTTTCTTGAATAACTCGTCCGCAATGTTTAAGTAAAGCCCGTTTAACTTTCGTTCTTGTGTAACCATATACACATAGTCGCATGGCTCAAGTTTAGTGTTTTCCAAGATTTGAAGCTTGTAAATAAAAGAAAAAAATGATAGAATGCATATATTTCTATCGCATCAAGCGTTAGTGATTGACTAAATCTTGCTTGCTTTTGCCTGGGTAAAAAAAATTTGCCAGCATTTTCAAAAACTGTGGCAGCAAAAAATAAAATACACTTTTTTATAAGCAGCTGGGAAATCAGCAACTGGGGCTGAAATTATTTTAAAACTGTTTTTGGTTGACATAGCTTTTTTATATCTTAGTACATCCTGCAATGTCAGTTACATTTAAAAGCAAGGAAAGAGTCAAAATATGAGTTCTTATTGGGGGTACCAATCATTCTGTAATGGCTAAAATAGATATTTAAAGCAACGTTGAGGGCCAAACATATAATTGTCATGTAATCTTTTTGTATTAACAGTAAAATACGTCTTTTTTATATGATCACTTAAATATGAAATCGATCAAAATAAAACAAACCTCGGGGCTCAAAAGCCAATAATCATTTCCCACAAAACCAATCTGGTTTGCAATGAGAAACTTTTTTGGGTTTCCGGTGCTGTACTCCTCTTTCAGATATAAAAGGTTATCCGTTAGATCTGCTCTTGTAATACCGCCATTTACTATCAGACCGTTGCCAAACGACCTATGTAGCTCTTTTGTGAACTTTGGCAACGACTGAAATGCTCTGTAAGTCTGTGCAATTGTCCTGCATGTAAGAAAAGACATCTAAAAGACTAGCATTCAGTTAATGTTCTTTATATAAATCAAATATTGTTGAGGACTCCACATGTATTCCCTTAACCAAGTATGGAGATCCCATGATGAAATTTCCTTTAAATGAATTTTAAGGACAAATGAATTATGGCAAAAAATAAATGTTGGGCGGATTCAAATTCAATTTTGCATTTGATGGTTAAATAGGTTAGGACAAGCAACTATATGTGTTCCCTCCAATGAATGGGTAATGCTCTACATATATGGTCACACTGTAGGAGGGTTGTTTCGTAGCCATGACCGCATCAGATTACCAATGCAATATTGCTAATATAAGCAATATTTCGATAAATGTTAGAGTATCAATGCAAAAATAGTTTTGTTAATTAAGCAACAACTTATGCCCATTGACACTTCAAAGAGCTATATCTTTGAAACTATACAGGATATTTCTATAACATTTGGAGGGATTCTTTTGAACATTAATTTTGATATTTCCATCATATCTAGTTAAAGCAATATTCCCCACATATTCATTATTAGCACAAACATCTAAAATATTTTGACCAATGATGGCATCATCGTGACGTCACAAATACAAATACAATTGCAATTGGAGAACCAACCTCTGTGCCAAGTATAGATGTTCTGTGTTAAACCGTAACAAAGTTATTAAGGGTAACACGTGATGCTGAGCCACGCCCTTGTGTCATCATGGCAACAGGTATACGAGTGAAGTTTTGCCTCAGACTGATGACGAGATTTTCACTACTGTAAATGGACAAAGTTTTGTCCAGTTACCTTGTATTACAACAAACTTTTGGGATTGTCAATTTTTGGAACTCAGGCCCACTTAAAAAATGTGCCAGTGAGGCAAACGCAATTTCCCAAATCGCAAAAAGTGCAAAGTTTGGGTTTCTCTACAGAACTGCGCATGTGCAGTTAAAATTTCAACTACCGTCGAGGTGAGGTTTGTCGGTTCTAGGGGGGTATCAGAAATTTGCTGCCTGCCCAATGCATGGGCACTGCTTGGGGTGCTAAGTGCCGATTTCACCCTTCCCAAATTCTGCAGATTATCATATATCTAGCTACTGATAGAGACTGTTGCTAAATAAATAAATTAATTAATTAAAATTTTTGGTCCCTTGCAATTTCGAATGGAGAGGGTAGCCTACTGTAGAGAATATTTTTTTCGGTAACTTATTATTATATTTAAACAGAATTATAGGGATGTCTGATGTCTGTAATCAAGAAACTGCCAACAGCAAAAATTTACCTTGTCTCTAATTCAAGTGATCTGCCAAGTCCTTTACAAGAGCAGACCCATGAGCCGTTTGTTTCATTTGTTTCATCTTCCAGGTATCCTTGGATTTCGAGCATGCACTCAATGAATATAGGCTGTTTTTGCCCTTCTTCTTCTTTTTGGGAACTTGGGCGGTAAAAGGTCTTGTTGCCTCTTATATGAAATTTGTTTCGTGTTTTATGTCCACGTAGCTATTGTTGCTCTGTTCTTCGTCAGATGCATTTTCATCAGAAAGCACAACATCGCTAAGAGGTGAATTCGCCATCTCTAACTTCTGGATGTGAACTAGTGTTCGAACAAGGGTTCATTCGCAGAAATCACGCACAGACTGGGAAAATGACATGCTATGCTGTCTGTTACTTTCCATCGTACTTGTCAACGAAATTCCGAGGTAGTACTGTATGTTATTTTTCCTGTTCTATTTATCTTCGTTTACTTCATACTTCATTCAGCTCATTCTAGCGATTCTTTTGTCGCCCTCTTTGATCTTCTGCAATCCATGTTCATTCACATTAACACTGTATTTTTTTCCCTTTTTTATTACTCTTATTTGCTCAGACTTATTTGCTTAGAATGATTTCGAATTCATTTCTATTTTCACAATCTTTGCTTAACCTTCACTTAATTGATAGTGCATTGTTTAATCTTTTCCTTTGCCTTCTTCCATTCTTTACCTATAACTTTCCCTACACACCTATTCACAGGTCTCTATGTTTCCATAAAGCCCTGGCCAAACGATGCAACATCTGCATGCAACATTTGTTGCCCACCCAATGTTTGATCATCCATGTTGCAGTGTTCAACATTTGCTGCATGAAGTTTAAAAACGGTAAAAAATGTTGCGCCGGGCAACATGATGTCACATCGTCTGGCCGAGTCTTGTAACATTCGTTGCACTCAAGCACGCGTATAACTATAGCAAGTAACTATAGCGCCAAAAGCATGGTTACCATAGAAATAACAGCATTGGTTTGTTTCCAGTTCTTTTTTTGATAACGCAGACAAATTTTGCATTTGGAATGTTGCAGCAATTGGTTACCCGGCTGAATTTAACATTTTGATATGATTAATTGAGTGCTCTTGCTTCCAATTTTACTCTCGACATCTGTCATGCAATCCTCTTACTGCCTCTTCAAGCTGGCTTCCACTTTTGTTCTGACTCTCACGAAGGGGCTATTGGCTTTCCCGTTCCTATGTTTCAAGAATGTTTTCCCATAATTGAGGGGTTTTAGGCAAATTTATGTATATTGGTATAGGGATTTAGGAATTAGATAGGAATTTCTATTCTACATACTTAGTATTGAAAGTTATGAGGACACAAGATGATAATGTGGCATACGCTTGCCAGGATTCGAACCTGGGCTGATTCTCTGGACAGAGAATGATGCTTCCATTACATCACAAGCATGTCAGTTGAATATCACAAACAAGGCATCTCTATGTGTCAAGTTATCAGAACAGCACAAATACAAATCACAACACTTTTTCAAAGCCCTTGCCTTAAGGTGCACTTTATTGGTTATTTGGTTAAATTTCCAGAAGGCTCCACTTACCAAAATATCTAGACTCTCTCATCGTATCTTCACTAACCGAATTCGGATCCACTTCTTCTTCACAGGTCTGGTCTCCAAAAACAACTGGAGGTTCATTTAGGCCTAGTTCTTCATTACTTTTAACAGGCTTCTTCTTATACCATTTTGGGCGCTGTCTATTTTTACTTACGAGTTTATAGTTCTTAAATGAATAAATAGGCACGGTATCAAAACATGAATAAACTTTAACAGAAGAAGTAGAAGCAGTACTATTAGTACTAGCAGTAGTAGTACTACAACTTGACGAGCCAGTACTAGCATATATCCATTACTTTGACTTTCTTTCCTTATACTGATCTTATTGCTTTGATACCCTATCATTTCAAAAGATTTTCCTGCCAACTGGCTTACCTTTGATCTGAAGATTTACCATTAAGACAACAATTTCTACACAGGTGCTTTATAATTTTATTAGATACCATTAAGTAGCATAAAATGCAATCAGTACCAGATACAAGGTAGGCCTATGAGATTGTGAAAAGTACTCAGTCCGTGGAAAAGTTGGAGCATCTTTTAACAACCTCCCTTGCAAAAAAAAGTACTTGAAGTTCATTTCCAAAACGAGGATTTTTTGTTGGTTGAATTTCATATTTTACGATTTTTCCATCAATGCTAACAAGTGATGAAGAATCTCTAACAGGCGATGAAATTATGATGATGATGATGATGATGATGATGATTTTGGTGTTGCTAATAGATGCCGTGCAGAAATATTTCGAATTGAGGCATTTATGGATCAGAGTGATGAGCACCTGAGTTATATAGTTGAAATGGTCAGATTGCTAATAAGAATAAGACAAACTTAAACTCTTTTAATTTAGAACTATAAGAGTTGGTTGTTTATAAAAATGTCAGTTTTGCTAAAGATTTTTTAAAAAATTCATGTTACTTGAAATGTTTATTTACAAACAACTTGTCTCTAACAGTAGATTCACAGTGTAGACTTCGGTGGTGACACGTCACGTGAAGAGGATTCCCAGAGATTCTCCTAACACAGAGAAAAATCTCTTCATTATTTTCATTTGTTTTCTTGAATTGCATTAAAATACAGGAATTGCCATCTTAGCAGCAGGATTTTATTGTGAGAAAATTTAAAATTTGCGTCACGTTAGCAAAGGAAAATTTTTCTTGAAGACGGTAACTTTCACTTTTCCCTACATTTTCTCAGGAAAGTGTTAGAATTGTAGTTTTCTTACCATTTTAACTTATTAATAACTATTTCTTGCTTATTCAAAGATGTTTCATTTTTATTTGTTTAGATTATAACTTATTCTAACGATTTTGAAACTTTACGAATTTTCAAGACTCGGTCCGGCTTAGAATCTCTCACTTCAATTCTTCGTCTTCGTTTGAATTCTTTCAAGTAAATTTGGAATTTAACTTCTCATTCTTTATTTTAAGTTATTCATTGAAGAAAAGAAAGGCAAGGTATGTAATTTTTGTCGAAGCTTCCTACAGTTTTATGTGAGCATCCAAACCACCCAAACCATTCAATTTTATAAAACTAGTAAGATTAAACAATGTTCATCATTTTTATCGTCTAATTAATACCACTTCTCACACTCGAAAGGTTATCGACGAATGCTCTGACCAATGTCATAAGAGGTAGTGTAGAAGACTCGTACAGCGCAGGAAGAGTAGGCAGTTCGTAGCAACAGCCATTTGGTGACCTTCAGAACAGGTGGCTGAAGACTATTCCATGTTTGAGAAATTCTTGGACACGGGAGACCCTTGGTAGACAAAATGCTGCTCATCAAGGCCCCGTCAAGTTTATGTATTATTATTCGGTCTTTTTGATGAAGTAGGAAAGTAAATAATTTAAACAACCCAAACACTCCTGTCCAAACCTTTTTCAGGCACTTTTTAACGTTTTTTATTCTGCCATATTATTCTAGAATGCAGTCGCAAAATATTGCATTAATGGGTGCTGAGTATATTCAGACAAGCCAAGACCACAAATGCGTCAGAAAGCTGGTATAACCTCATTTGAGAGGGAAAAAATCCCATGCGTGGAGTTTCAGAGATGAATCCCAAAGTGGCAAAGTACATACAAGTTTTGCCAATATAATATCCATGGACTGGATTATAACCCATCATCACCAGCATTGCAATGCCGAGATTCCACAACTGTAATCAAGGACATCGAAGAGTGGAACAACATTGAAATGATTTATTATAAAGGTGGAGACATTGAAAAAAGAATCTGCCAGGAGATTGGGATGTCATGCTGCAATAGAGAGGAATTTGGAGCGCCAAAAGTAAAATCACATAACCTCTTGGACAAATTAAAGGAACATTATAAATTTTTATAATAAATCATTATAAATTTAAGGTAAAAATTTCATTTAATTTTGTTTAATGTTCTCTTATAATGTGCTTCTAATTCTTCAAGAGGTTTGCGTGCTTTTGTTTTTGGCGTCTTAAATACTTTGAAGCTATTCCAATCTCCTCTCCATGTCCCCACCTTTATAAAACACCATCCAAACATTAAAAATTACTAATTTTGAAACATAGTAAACTATTCCAACATCGTTCCACTCCCAGATAACTAATGTTGAATTAGGACATGTATAACTAATGTCGAATTGTGACATGCCATGCTGCTCCTTTAGAATAATAATCCAGTCCACATATCCAATACTTGCGATAGTTGATAGCCCCTCAAAGCAAAACTATTATAGGCTAATCGTTAAATATCCAATAAAATATATTCTTGCACAAACGATGTTTCTCTAAATACCCTCACATTCATGTTTTATAGATATGATATGTTCTATAGGTGTATATTAAATATCACTAATTAACTATTATCAGTTGTATTCATAAAATTTGTAGAAATTATTCTTCTTCACTAGTACATTGTTAAATTGTCACTTCAGAATTAATCTTCTATAATCTGTACATAGGATGTATTCTCTGAAATGATGTTATACCGTCATCTAAAAGCTTGTTGATACATTGTTGTTTGTCATCTGTCTGAACCTCTAATATCATATAACACCCATGTGTTCGGATGTCTCTGCTTTCTTAAGGACTCTTGAAAACGGGGTCGGTAAAACCATGGCGTTAGATCTAAAAACCATTGTACTATAGGGCGATCTGATGAAATCATCAATGACACCCTTGATAGTTGAATGCCTCAATTTCCCGAGACTCTCGAAGAACCCATCACAGTAGATTCATAAAAATTGTCGCACTATAGCATGAACTGATGACCTCACTGTGCTTGGAGACCCATTGATGACGTCACTGTGCTTGTAGCCCCATGTGCTCATAGCCCTGCTTTGCTACCTACTCTTCTCCTCATACTTGGCGTCTAAAAAGAGGAGAAGAAAAGGGTTGTGGATGACGCTCGCCTGCAATAACATGAAAGGAGAGAGAGTGTGGCAAGCAGAACAAGGCTCTTGAGCCCCATGATGGGATTTCTATTGACACAGAATGTTTTTGGAGATAACATTGTTTTTTGAAGCGTGGTTAGGAATGAAATGAAAGGTATGGCGTGCAATTAACGCCAAAAATAGAATCTTCAATTTTGAAGCTAAATTGTTTGAAAATCAACATCTGACACTAAAATCTAACTGTCAATATCAAAGTGAAATTTCATTTTCAAGTTAAAATCTAAATTTTAAAGTTAAATTTATGATTGAAGTGTCAGCCTTCATAAATTAAGTCTCAAAATTAGAGTATCATCACATATTTCATGTCAAGTTTCAGATCTAAAGTGTCAGCCTCGAATTAATGTCAAGTTTCAGATTTAAAGTGTCAGCCTAGATTTCATGTCAAGTTTCAGATTTAAAGTGGTTGCGTTGATTTCATGTCAAATTTCAGATTTAAAGTGTCAGTCTCGATCTTATGATTAGTTTCAGGGACACTGATCAAAAGATCAGAAATATTGATCTTTTTAGAGATCAGTGGGTTTAAAGTGTCAGTCTCAATGTTTGAGAACCTTTTCATTTAATAGTATTGTTTGATTCAAGAAATAGCAGAATATAGTACTAGAAATAAGCCTTGATAGGTCTAGTGATCATCTCACAAGGGACGGGACCCCTCTGACCATCTGGCCTATACTTGTCTCTGGTTGATGTTGTGGCCTGTTATTTAAGGTTTCCAAGAATGTTGAAACCGCTGCGTCAAGCGCAAAAACAGCCTCCCTGTCCTTTTCGGACGAACATCTTTTATAAGAGAGTGGTTTATAGAACATTTGGTACTGGGTTTTTGAAAAGTAAGAAAGTATCTACAGTAGCTATCACCTGATTTGCAGAAATGCTTCAAGTTATGTAAAATTTCATCGCGAGACTTAAGGTAACAAAATCGCTGATTTTTTCATCACCAGTACTGAAAATTGCTGGATAGTAAAGAAAGTTTCAGTGCTGGCGCAAATCAGTTCAAAAAAACAGCATTGAGCCTTTGTGTCTAAAAACTAGTCTAGCCTCTTTCTTTTATTGTCGTAACCACACCATGACATCATCTCTATTCTATGAAACATCTGAGCCAAGCCACAAGGTCTTTTTTATGTGCAACTTTTTCTGAGGAAATGGCAGACAGGCAAGCACGTGAACTTACAGAGATTTTGCAGCGGACTCAATCTCTAGTTCAAAGAATGAGTCCTGCTCCGTCCACCAACACTGTTACAGCTACAGTTGGAGTTGGGAATACAATAAATGCAGTTGGGATAGCTAGAACACAGACTTCAACAACATTGACTTCAGGAAATATACTCCGCAAATACCAAAGGTATCTTGCTCTGTACCCCTCAAGGCCATCAGTGTCCTCTTCATCGCACCAGCAAGGTTCAAGGGTCAGCAAAGCAAGTAAATGAAAGAAGGAGACATAGAAAAACGAATTTTTTTGCCTTTGGAGTGTTGTCCATTCATTTCCTCCGAACCCAAGACAGAAAATACAGCTCCAAGAGGCTTGATTAGGACAAAAAAAAGATTTCGGTTGAATGCTCGTCTGATGCTGCCTACTTTCAAGGACGATTGGAGGAATATTTCCCAAAGCTAAAGGATGCTGGGGGCATTGAAATACTGAGACCGCAGGATCGTCTTGAGGCACTAAAAACCATTGTTCCTCCTAGAAGTGGCTATTCGGTCACTTTTTTGAAAGATTTATCTTCGCTTGGAATGCCGTTGGGTATGTTCAGACCAGTTGCCCCAATAGTTCCACAGGTAAGGGTACCTTTTCTAGATTTATAGAGCTAAAAATATCAAAATTTCACCTCCTCTGTATCAGCGTACCAACATTGGACCAAAATGCACATGATTTTGATCCTTTATGTATACATTATTATCTTTTTGGCCTCAGAATTCAAATGACCATGTTTGAATCAATAAATCTTTAATTTCGATGATCTAACATCTTAACAATAGAGAATAGGAACATAATGCGTTGATACATGCTTATCACACGTATACCGTGGCAGTTGGCAGAGAGTCAAATTGAAGCATAAAGAACGTCTACTTGAGGCGCCTGCAATTCGGAACAATTATTGCAAAATATTGCTGAAGTTTGTCTATTCTGAATCTCAAACAAATGGCAGCTTTTGAATTCGCTTCCATTTTGAACCCATTCTCATATTTGTTATTTGCTTTATTGATCATTACTGCCTCACTGCTTTCTAATCCTTCGTCTGTTCGAACTGTTAAAAGCAAGCCATGCAGCTACAAATAGAACTGATAAATTCTGACGAGAATTAAATGTGATCAAAGAGAAACATGTCATCACTAATGGGCGTTTCACAGGCAACGCACTTAACAGGACGTTGAGCTTGAGAACATTTTCAGCAATTCTTCAGCAAGTCAAATAAAAAAAATAGATTACATTCATGCATACATGAACACTTTGCAGAAATGACTGGAACACACATTCAGCCCTATTGTTGTTGTTGCACTTCAGAAAGACTATAAGTCTGCTATAGCCATCTATGCCACCATGTATAACAAACCTCCATCTCTAAGAAAAAAAATTAACGTACTCGTAAAAAATAGCGTAACCCAAACAAAACAAAATGCGTCTTTCAACTGTTCTTTTGCTTTCACCAAGTATTGAACTTATCATTGGTATAGAAAATCCTATTTCTAATAAGTTTTCCATGTGTTCTATTTCTATCCAAACTTCAGTCTTCATGTAGCACCCAAACAAACAGGTATTTCTGCCTTGGGTCTTTCAGGGGTATTATTTACGAGATTTCCTGCAACATCAAGAAGTTGTAACAATTCATCCAGTCCTTCAATCTCTACACCATTTGTATGGCCGTGCTGAAATCGTAAAAGCGAATTTCTGAGAAAGTCCATACGAAAATAAATGGAGTCTTGAAGGTTCTCGTGAAAAGCTCCATGTTGACAGTTGTGCAAAATTCTTCCAATTGAACGGCTGACCTCATGTCTTAAACGATTTTCAAAAGAAACATCCATTTTTAAAACCTTACGTAATAGGCCTAACTATATTTTCATGAAAATTAGAAAGCATTTCTAATTGGAGTTAAAGCGGGAGTGAGCGTTCTGGTCTCCCTGTTGGGCCTCTTGCCAGGGTCTCTGTGCCGTTTCGAGGCTGTCTTGTGTATAAAGGGCTGAAAAATTGTTGGGAACTTTCTCATTCATATTTGCAAAATTTGTGAAGTGAATGAGCAAAGAAGATGAAGAAGACATCGTCGAGTGATTCAGCTAAGTGTTTTTTACTTATTCTTATCTTTGTTGGTTTGGTCATGTCCTTCAGAGCTTGCAGTAAAATAATTTGTGTAGGTCTTGGCCTAAATTCCAGCTATCGATGTGCGTTGCTGCACGTGTGGTATGGTAATCAGTAATGAACTGCTCGAGGTCTTCACCTGTGTTTCAATTTTTTCTTGCAGATTCAATATGTTAAATCATGAGATACATGCTGCTGTTCCCAGCTTTGGGAATTATTGTTATGCTCAATTAGCTTTGAGCTGTGTGAAATGTTGTGTGCTCCAGCTTCGGAGCTGTGCTTTTGTGCAAAACGATTCTTTGAAATCGAGTGTTAATTTTTATGCTCTATTATAGAGCCTTGTGTGTCGTGTGCTGCTTGTTGCAGCAACCTATTGCCTTTTCATGTTTTATGCTCCTTGCAAATTTACTTTTTGAATTAATTGCTTTTTGCAGTGTATTTGCTGGACTGTGTTCTGTCAATTTGGCCATCGGTTGGTGGTTTGGTGGGGGAGAACACTTCGTGTTCTTGTGGCGGGAAAAACAGGTTTTTCTTCACCAAACCCCAACCTTTGGACTGAAATTTTGATTATTTGCAATTGGGCCTGTGTACATTCGCCCAACTTGCTCCTATGATGACAGAACACAGGCCATCATGCTAACTTGTTATGTTAGACATAAGGCTCAACAGCTCTGAGGGGCATGGCCAAATTTAATGGTGGTTCGGATTTGGGTTTGTGGTTGCGAACGACCAGGCTTTAACGATGGAATGGTGTGAAAAGAGGTTCAAGCAAATGAAAGGCTCCAAACGGGGCTGGTGAACCTTAATCCTCATCTTTATCTCCGTTTTCAAGTGAAATCGACGCTGACACTTTGAATCTGAAACTTGACATGAAATCGAGGCTGACACTTTAAATCTGAAACGTGACATGAATTTGAGGCAGACACTATAAATCTGAAACTTGACATGAAATGGAGGCCGACACTTTAAATCTGAAACTTGACATGAAATTGAGGCCGACACATTAAATCTGAAACTTGACATAAGATCGAGGCCAAAAATTAAATCTGAAACTTCACATCAAATCTGTGATGATACTCCAATTTTGAGACTTAATTTATGAAGGCTGACACTTCAATCATAAATTTGATATTAAAATTTGGTTTTTAACTTGAAAAATGAAATTTCACTTTGATATTGACAGTTAGATTGTAGTGTCAGATGTTGATTTGCAACAATTTAGCTTAAAATTTGAAGGTCCTATTTTTAGCGGCAATTGCGCGTCATGGAAAGGTTCATTGGGTAATTATATGCAACATATTAGTTTTGACTCGCGTTTGAATTATGGCTTTATCCAGAGACCTCGGAAAAAGGAATATTATGTTAAGCTGTTATATATGAAACTCCGAATCGTAACATTTAATACCTTTGTCAATTGTTTATAATGACTTTTTCAGAAATTTTTAGAATTTAAGATACTGTCTTTCCTTGATTAAGGGCCAAGGGCACTTTTAAGGGGCACTTATGAGATGGCGCTTATTAGAGGGCACTATTACAGCAACAGGGGCTGCTTATTAGAGGTTGGCCTTTTTCAGGCAAAAACAGGTCACTGTCCTCCAAAATACTCAAGACATATTGCTGAACGAGGTCATTGTTTCATATTGTTGCTTAACATTATCAAGTCAGAGAGGCCAATTAGCCTTCCTATTGTACTGTCTTACAATAAATTACGCCCTTGATGCAAATTGGGATTTTCTTTTGTAAAGTTGGAAATTCACTGTCATGATTACTCTCACTATGAAAATACTGGGTGGTCCTAATAACAGCGGAGTGTCAGAATAGTGTCACAAAAAGTGAGGGGGGACGCTTACTTTGAACATATGTAATGTCCATTACAAATAATTGTACAATGTATGTGTCATACATGCACATTCTTTTTACTGACTTGCTTGATATTTCGAGAAGAATCCCCTGTATTTTTTTTTCAGACTCGAGATTCTCATTTGCTGTATGCTCTTTTCAAATTAGCAATAACAATTACAATTGACTTTTGACTTGACGTTAAATTCTTCATAATATGAGAATTCTCCACCACAGTAATAACTTTTGCCTTCCCTTAATAACATGCAGGTAGCCGTGTCATTCGTCTCCCAGCTTCGTCCGCTGGTAAAAGGGGATGTTACATGCCAAACTTATTGGTATGTAAACTCTATGGCAGGCGGTTGTTTACACCATGTTGCCTGCGATATACGTCACTGCAAAGCAAAATTCAGCCTAGAGTTCATCATTGTTGCAGTGGGAACTAAGAATATGACCTCCCATATGCGTTTGGAAACAGCAGAAACAGATTTCAAGAACCTTATCTCTAGTATCAGGGAAGATTCCCTTGCTCAAAGGTAATTTCCTTTGGTATCTAATTGCTGCTCTTATTGCCAGGGGGTATTCTTCAAGAAAACCAGGGCTGACGTTATGTAATCATAACCTGGTTGTACACCACACTCGCAAGATAAAACACCTGAAAAGAAACCTAGAATGCGAGTCCAACCTAAATGAGCAGCTCATATGTACCACCACCCGCAGCATGGAAGAACCCAAAGTTCTCATCATAAGCCAAATCAAGAGTTTTAAAACCCTCCCTCTCAACACTATGAAGAGTCCAGAAATCAATTCATTTGATTTACTCATCAAGTCGATGTATTTTATTTAAACTATTTTTGGCATTCACTTTCTATCATTATGGTTGACCCCTAATTTTTACCCCCGGATTAAATTATGACTAAACAAAATGCATTATCAATGTATCCCTTATCTCTGCACAAAAATATAAAAAATTCTATTTTCTTTGCTCTTCCTTCAGACCATTATGTTGTTAATTCCTCTGCACCTTTGATGAATTTGACCCCAAACTTTGAATATACAGTAGCACGATGAAGAAAATTTGCGACTCACGGAACATATATTTTGATGACCTTGAGTATACCTTTAAGAGAAGAAACAGAAGAATTTGGAGCTTCAGAGACTGCTTACACCTCAGCTGAGGCTTTATCCTGCCGGCTATCATTGAAGCTGCTGAAAAAGCGCTCAAACTTGTGAAATTGAGCTTTGTGAATTTGCTGGAACCAAAGTCTGATCCTGGCACTGTTCACTGCTCTGACTGGATGTGAAAAAAACTGCGCCATCATAATCCACTGGGTAATTACATGCATAAATGAAATATTTAACCCTATTCTACCCTGGACGATGAAAACTCTACAAGCCCCCCTTTGTTTTCATATCCGTCAAATCAACCCATAGAAATGATAAAAAATGAAGAGGCATCCAGAGGGCTACTTTAGGGATTAACAATATTCAGGTTACTTTTCACTGATATAGCAACAATGCATAATACATTTTCATCTGCTTACAATATGAATCAATTGCGGGATAAAGTTTGCTTTCTTTCTTCAACTCTTGTAAAAAAGAAAGAAGTAACTAGTTTCATTTGGGCAAATCACCATTACTGATCATCTTTAATTCAATTGGGAAGTTGCAACATCAGTGCAGTCATCTTGACTGGTCTTAAATTCTGTTTTCTCTTAATTAAAGGAAAATTATCAGGAAATTATCCCCGCCAACCCCCCCCCCCCCCTGCTGCTTCCTACTGCCTTGAACAATTTTATATTCTTTTGTTATATGCATAAAGAAAGCCGTTTTAGTTGTATGGTTATTATACTCTGCATTTAAGCCGCTTTCTATGCCAAGATGTTACTAAAGTAATAACAATAATAATAATAATAATCATTATATTACAATTTTCTAGAAAAAGAAGAATGTAAGTATCCAACAGCATGTGCCAAAGAAAGAAAAAGAAGTCGAAAAAATGCCATTGTTATCGGCAGGAATAATTTTATCAAACATTTATAATTTTATCAAACATTTAGAATTTGGCAGTAATTTACTACAATTTACCTACTAAGTCAATTCTCTGTTTGTGGGCAGTACATAAGAACAAAGTGAAGCCTGCTGCAAGTTTCAAAAAACGAGGTATGGCTGAGCTGGAAGAACTCTTTGAAGAGCAATCAAAAATAGAATGTAAATACTACTATCATTATTATTATAATTACTAAACTTGGTACCCGCCGTTGTCAGAATGAAATGTATAGAGCATTTTTGCACTGTTGGACTTCGAATTTTCCGGGTTCAGGAATTTTCACGATTCAGCATTCAGGAAACACAGTGCATAGAAATTTATGCGCAGCTTAAATTATAAGAAAACAAGTTGGGAATGAAAATAGTAATGCCGGTAATGTGTATAGTCACTGCTGCTGTTATGCTCAATTGGACCGATTTTGAACATACTTAGGATGTTCTACTGTCTTCTTACAGCAGGACATTGATGTGGCTGTCTGCCTTGATTTATTTATGAACATGCAGTAAGTCTAACACTATCAATGGTAACCTAAATTTCCAGATTCCATTGATTTGACAAACCAAAAGAGTCAAGCGAATGTAAAAGAAAGAGAGAAGTTGCGGTTGCAGAGTAGCAGCAGTAGAGAAGATACAGCTGATAGCCCTGTGAAGAACATGTCAGTTAGTGATTGCACTGGGTATTGAAATTTTTTAGTGTGATGGCAGGTTACATTCATGCAACATGGCCGGTTGCTTACTTTATATCACCTTGTTTGTCTAGGAACTTACCACCAGGTCTCCTGCCCATCCTCGCACACTTTGTCTGAGGGACCAGTCTGCCATGCCAGAAAAAATTCGGTATTCAGGATTGAGTTGGATAGAAAGCGAAGGGATTTTGCAGGTCCAATATCACATCGTTACAATAAATCTTTAGCTTGTGTCTATCAGATTCAATTGTGGGATATCCAAGCAAAGGTAAGCCTGTGCTTACCGAAAAGTTGCCCATCAGACAAAAGAGACGAAAAAAACTTCCAGAAGATAAGGTCTTTGTGTTGTTTCAATAAAGATTCTATTTTATTGAAACTAGAAAATCTTGCCAAGATCACATCTGAAATAGATGATGGCAAGTGTTCTAGTGATGACATGAATACAGTGAACTAATCTACCACAATTTCCGAATTGATCTACCACGATGAGGGTTACAATTCTGAAAGCAAACGAAACAGGACACCCCTGAAGGAGGAAATAAAGATTATGCAATCGAAAATGATGTTGCGCCACACAACATCGTCTCATCTTCATCAAGTAGAGTGCCTCTGCTAAAACCACCTGAAAAAGAGAGTGTGTGCTTGCAACCAAAAAGGTCTCTCCTACTTTTGAACAGTCTTACCTTGCGTATCATGAGGAATGATAGCAACTACGAACCATTCTGGAAGAGTGACTACCTTCAATTGAGCAAAGAATCAGCCTTTCTTGGGAGGATTCTTTGCGAAGCCATGCATGTTGATGCAAATGACTAGGATATTTCTGTGGTAGATTGAAAAATGAAATAGTTTTGGTAAAGGTGATTCAGAGGAAGCACCATCTCGAGATGTATAAAACAACAAGCTCTCACAGGATGCTGCAAACATTCTTTGCCGCTTTTTATCAAATTACAGCAAGTTTTGCATGTGGACTTTTTGATACCACCATACCAGTGTACCAGAATTAAGAAAAATGAACTGCGCCTATTTCAAATGGAAAGCCAAATGCAAAGTATGGGGCTGTCCTCATAATGTTGAATTTACGATACAACATCCTAATTCAACGCACAATCATTTACATTTTTCGGGAATGATCTTCAAGGAGATAGGGTCTTTGGAAGCCAGAAATGTTTGAGGTAGTAATCGCAAGAATCTGAAAGATTTCTTTACGGCCAACATATCTGCGCTTCCTTCTGAAAAATACAGAGAAGATCTGTTGAGGGTAGACCCGGGTGGGTAAAAGTCATGTTGCATATCAGCAGATGACAGCAAAAACAAGAAAAAATGCGGACTCTGTGGATATTTTTTACAGGGACGTGTTGTCTTTACGGAACGAGTTAAGAGAAAAAGACGAACAAGATGCATTGAGACTGGGACCTACATTTAGGAATGATTTTTGTTACATTCAGAGGCTGACATTGAAAAAAATGAACTATGCATATCTTTAATCAACCAGCCGATGATATTGCTTTACCATGAACACGTAAAGAACGATATCTTGTACATAGATGCCACAGGCTCTTTGGTAAGGCAAATGAAGAACTATAAGAGATTACTCTATTATGCTGCACTCATTAGGCATCCTTATAACTGTGGCCCGGCAATGCCAAAAGCAGAATACATCTCAAGCAACCATGATCGCTTCTCCATTCACAGTTTTTTACTATGATTCAGGAAAAGGAGTAAAGCCAAATTCATTTTGCAATGTGTCTTCTAGGTTGACTTATAGACTAGTAGAAGAGATGCCTAAAAGATAGTCAGAAGGACAGTCATGGTTTTAAAATCTAAATTTGCAACAAAACAAGTGAAAGAAGCTCTTGCTTTCTTACAAAAGAGCATCAACACTTTCCAGGAACAGGTTGATGACTTTGTTGATGTAAAAACAGATGACCCCTCCACCACCTCTGATGAAGTTTACCGTGAAGAGAGCGATCTCTATAGCATAGATGGCATGTCTGATGTAAGCAACAATGGTACCGACCCAAGCAAATCTAATTCCTTTGACTATTGGATTTTGTGTCTTAATACCATGAAACTTGATGACACTGCAGATTTATGTACGTGGCTTGAAGCAAAATTGCCATATATTACCCTTTGGAGTACCTTGTATCAAGGAGACTTACACCACCATAACAATCTATAACAACAACACACAATCTATAATAACAACACCATGAATGCGATAGCGGAAACATTCTTTTGTCTTAAAAAGCACGACCACACTAATTTGAAACTCTTTTGTCTCTTTGTGGTTTCATAAGGAAATGCTGGAATGACAATAGGGCTTTGGGCAGAGAATTTGTTATGGGCTTAAGGGAGAGGATGAGAAAGGTCTGAGAATTGAAGCAGATAGCAAGCGATCCACAAAAGCATTGATGAAACTTGTAAAAAATAATGAGGGGCAAGATAATGAACTAGAACAGGATACAACTAATCCTCACAGGGTAGAGGAAGAATGGAACATGGGGAACAGTGAAATAAAGATATAAAAACTTCCACTAAAGGGAGATCGTTTCAATTACCCCTAAAAATCAAACTTTAGCGCCACCATGTCAGAAAAAAATAAGCATATGGCTACAAAAAAACAGCCAAGAAATGTAGCAGAAAACGCAAAATAGGCCAATCAGAACTCAGTAGTTAAAAATGGACAAAGGAACAAAGGAGGCGGACGGACAGATGATTTCTCAATCAGACATAAAAAATTCAAGTGTGAAATTCACGATCAAGTATGCTAGCAATTGTGTCCTTGTGGAATTTGCGTCCTGCATGCATAAATTTAGAGAATAAATTATCATGTCATTGTGGACTCATCTTTGATCATAGCAGATGATTGATCTCAATCAAAATCATTTTCCCTTGATTTGATTGAAATCGGGAGAAGTCGAAAGCAAGGTTGCTTTGGGCATTGATGTTGTTTATGCGATGGTGATTGTCCAAGGCAAAGTTTCTTCACCCTATAAAATTGAGCAGGTATACTAAAAACGAAACTTTAATTTATTGCCTGCCCTGTCTAACTTGAGTCCCTGCAATGCCCGCATGGCTAAGAATGCAGTTTAGGGGATCCCTAGTTACCTGTATTAGTGTAATCAAACTGTATTTTGATAAAGTTTGAAATAGCTGGAGCCGTAAGAATGAGAAATAAAAATGGTGACTGGCAGTGAAAATACTCTTTTGCTCAAACAAATCCTTTTCATGAACAGTTTTTGTCAATGCTGGTAAGATTTGAGGCAAATTTGCAACATGTACACTGTTAAAGTGGGGGTTTGGGGGCGGCAGCCCCCAATATTTCAGTATGCCACATAGATTTCACAGGTAAAATGTCGTGAAATAACCCAGGAAAGGATGTGTGATATACCATGTGAAATCCATGAAATACGACAATTGTGAAAATGATGCGCGTGATGTTACCAACGTGGGATTTCACTGTGGTGGAGATTTAATGTAAAATGACACGGTGAGCATACCATAATACCACAACCAATAAGTCAACGTGAAATACCAATCATGAAATGCCAAGAGAAATCACCCAAGGGGAGGAATGCCTGTGGAATACCAAACAGTGTGAAATAAATAGGAAAATAACATATCATTTGAAATCAAGCATGAAATACCATAGCGCAAAATGACACTAGTTGGAAAATACAGCAGAAAATCACACCAACTAATGAGTAAGAAAGAAAATTGATACCTTGCATTTCATTATTTAATTCCACCAGAAAAGATACAATGTTTAAAACCACTCTTATGTAAAAATGACATGCAATTACTCGGTTATATATTTTTTTTCATAGTTCACACATCCTGATATTCAGTTCCATCGCTAGAACAACTGGAATCCTCAAAGGCAAATGATTGATTTCCTTGCAG
The DNA here is from genome assembly GCA_014526335.1 of Chrysaora quinquecirrha. Taxonomy (NCBI): domain Eukaryota; kingdom Metazoa; phylum Cnidaria; class Scyphozoa; order Semaeostomeae; family Pelagiidae; genus Chrysaora; species Chrysaora quinquecirrha. The sequence continues at coordinate 774,258 of JACTAT010000200.1, forward strand.
TATAACATTCAACTGCCAGAGCCTCACATCTGCAAAATCAATCTAAAAGAGAAATAAGATATTCTTGCTATATTTCAAAAGCAACATTTTGGGGAAAATACAACCAATTTTCAGAAACTATTATATGGTATAGTCTAGCTAGTATAGATATATTGAATGCATAAAAAATTTATACATTCCATCCTTAAAATAAAATATATATATATAAAAAAACAAGTAATTGCTAATTATATACTTCAGTTGGAAGATTCCTTGAGGGAGGAGACAGGTATGCAACAATGGTTTGAAATTAAGTTCGAAAGTGTTCAAAATTCAAAATACAGCACACAAACATAGCTTATTTTTACCATATCAGTGACAATTTGAACTTATGGGATTTTGTCATAAGTCCATCATCAGTATGGCATCATTTTCGATGACGTCATTTCTTGAATTCAAAAATAAAATGTTGCCTATATTTGCATTTGTGCATTTCTATGCACGTTCTTGGTAGGGTGCAGTCATCAATACCATTGGATGGATTAATATAAATTAAATGAACTCTAGAAATGCTGTTTAAACAAGCAAGGAATGATTATTTGTGGTTTTTTGGGAAACAAGCTAAACTAATTCTCCGTTCAAAGGTAAAGGTAAAGACACCTTATTTCAACAGTGATCTGATCACATGCTTTTCCTTTAGAATCTATGTAGGCCACAGCGTTTACATCTTTGCCAATTGAGCATATCTACAAAGTATGAAATAGAACAACTGTCATATATATTATATTAACACATTATTATAATGCAGTTATAATTGCAGATTATGCAGCATGGGATATTTATGAGAAATTCCTACCACAACTGTCCAATAAAGGTCAATTCCATTTTCTCTGTGCGACACGACTTTTCCAGTAGGAATAACTAAATGCTTAATATTCATCTGCGAAAGATAATACTATTCAACTTAGGAGCTATTATCACAGGGTATACAACAAAGTAAAAACAGAATCCTGGAGAAAAAAACAGCCATATGCACACATACCTGTTGTTTACTTTAATACTCTATTACTCTTGAAGAAACGCATTCAATTCAGTCAGCATTCAAGGTGCACAAAATCTTAACTGTGCCAGAACCCTTGTGAAATATGAATTACCTGACTTTAATTGAATCAAACAAAACTTGTCAAAAATATTTGCATAACATCAATACAATAATAGTAAGGTAATGTAATTTGTTTATGTAAAACTGACTTGTGTTTTATTGATGCAGCTAGCTAGAGGCCCTTTGCACACTAGACCTGAATTTCTGCCAAAATTCTACCAAACAGTGGGGCGCATTTGCTAATTATTGAGTTCCGACCATAAATTCCTGATGCCCTGAAATAGTCTCTATCAATCATTTCGGCTTCTGATGACAGATTCGATAGGGTTCACCGTAACCTCTGAGAAGAATTCTTTCTTTCTTTCACTCAATGCACCATCAACTTGAATTATATTTATTTTGAAATTGCCTATTTTCGACATTTAGTGAATGACATGAATTAAATTTAAGAACCTGAGTTCTCCGACTTTAGCTCTTCAGAATATTGTTAAATAAAGAACCTTAATGCCGCTTGTTGCATTTGTAAAAGTGATAGTCTAACATATGCAGATAATAGCAACATCATTCTTTGCATTCTGCCCTGGCCGCTTTGCTCCAGCAAATAGAAAAACTCTTCATCCGACATCTTGTTTCGAGAACGAATGAAAAAAGCAAGAAAATGTCGCTTCAGGTCAAGAAATTAATCCGTGATGACATTTGGCAGAAATAAGGGCAGCTCGGGAGCTGCCCATATTTAATTAGTCGGCCTGTTTCATCCTTACTAGAATTTATGGATAGTAGAAAATGCAAAAAAGTCCTTGCACACTAGGAAAAAAGGTGTTAATTTGTTAATCCTTACTAAAGTTTGGAAAAGTACTCTAGTGTGCAAAGGCCCTAAGAAATCTTGTACCTAAACATAGACGTCGCTATGTCTGATAATTCATAGACGTCGCTATGTCTGAAAATTTCATTGAAATAAGCATTTTCATACGGTACATGCTCTTCTGGATTTACCCCATTTGCATCATCAGGGTTGCCCTCCTCCTTAAAGAATACGTCTTGGTCCATTTCCCGTGACTCATAGTAGTTAATATCTGAAAAATCGACTGTATGCTGAATTGTCATCGTTGGATGACATTCTCAAATTGAATTGACTTGTTGTGTCTTTTGGACTGGCTGGCTTGCTACTAACAGATGGAAATTTACTGCTACAAGTAGATGAGCTCACCACACTGCTTCTCTCACTATCACTTTCCCATTCACCACCCTCATCATCCCCTTGAGTATTTTTAGAATGACAGAGGACGGCCCGCCCAAGGTTATCGTAGGAAACAATCTGACATGTTCGTTTTTCCATTTCCACAATCACTTCCATATTTCTACTTTCATTCCACAAATCAATTATAGATCAGAACATAAAAATATGATTGGAAGGGGACATTTTATTCAGAAAACGCAAATTTAAGTTAAATGAGCCGTGTATCTGTTCTGCAACTTGACTATTTACCTGCCCAAAGACCTCTTCTACGCAACCAATTCTTCTCAGCACCTCTGTTTCATTGGACATATTTTTTTCGTGCAGCCTGTCAAAAAGTGCTAACTGCACATTGCTGCAAGTTACAGGATGAGCATTGTCACATAGAATTGGGTTCAATTCCACCACGGGTGCCAATCAAGGAAGAGAAACTTGCAAGGCACCTTTGTTAGCTAGCTCAACATTTTCATCAGTTGCTTCCACCGCTTGACCATGATTTGGGGAGAAGAACCGAGGAAAAATTTAATTTAACACTATTTCGTCCAAGTCCTGTCTTAATTCAATTTATTATATCAAGTTTAGACCCTCTCTGGGACAAACCAAGTTTTCTAGCAAAAGCTTTCACTTCTTTTGGTCTGCTCTCGAACAATGTGTTGAGGAGCCGCTCCACAGACATTTCCCTACCCTCCAAATCTATGTCACCATCGTCGTTGTGGACCTTCAGATGTTCGAAATTATAAATACAGTTGTCAGTCCTAGAGTTTTTCCCTATGAAAGGCGCCCAGAAGTTGAGGTCTGGTTTTATAACATTGCATTTATCTTTGCGACCTTGAAATCCCCTGTTTGTCATCTCCTTGCCTACCTGGTCCCAGAATTCAAGACAATCAACAGTGTCTGGATTGTCATTGCTGTTGTGTTCTGCGCCTTCATTTATTGCGTCATCTTCTTTCGGTCGGTATTTGAAGGCTACTTTCCTATTTATGTCGGCAATTAGAATGTGTGGATGGTGCCCACATATCGCACAGTTAAATTCATATGTTCGATTGCTTAGGGATTCAAAATGTAAATATGCATTCACAACAAGATTACTGTTAAAGTTACAACAAAGAGTTCCTCGGCAATTCTACAATCACTGCCGATCGATGGGTGATTTTTGACACAAATGCGTAGATAATTACAGACATCAAGGCCTATAAGGAATAGGTCATCAAAATTATGGACCCCATGGTCTGTTTCCTGGTATCTATAATATGTCTGGCAATTATTGTATTTGACGAAGAAGGTTTCAAATGATTCTTTGTAGCCTTTTAGTGTTAAGATACGTGCAGCCCCAGTTATTTTGATGGGCTGGCTCAATTTCTTACTACATATATGACATGTTGTTTCACTGAGTTTATAGAATATTGTTTGCTTCGTATTGGATTTTATCGTGAGGTAATGGAAAAGGAACACACTTTTTGTTATTTAAGTATTCCGCCATGCCATTCAGTACATCCGAATGATTTGGCAGATAAATCACTGAATTTGAAGTGCTATTATCATTGTTAGCCTCATTGTCTTCAGGTTCAGTGGTCTCACCTTGCGCCACACCCATTTCTGTTTGCTCTGCTGTTATATCGCTTAGCTTATTAGTTTGATGTAAAAACCACAACACAACTGCTTTATGAATGCAAAAATATTTCTCGCTTCTACATCAACAATCTAGACGACCAGAAAGGCTGTTGTAGAAAAGAATGCATCCAAGCACAGGGGTATATGTGTGCAAGTTGTATCATATATAGACAAATGTATGTGATTGTTATCCTCCCAGCTTACAAGGATTTGATGGTTATAGTGTTGATAACGGTACTGCAGTTCAAGGCACTTGTCCACAGTTTCCTCTGTTAAGACTCAAAACTTGCCACCTGCAGCCAGTTGGAATAGTGCTTGTTCTTTTAAATTTGTATGACTCGAAAATAGTGCATTATTCACTAAAAGCAAGTGCTGGCATTCCCTTCCTTGCATACCTGACCGGGCGGACACGGCCATTTCCTGCCTGCAACGCTCATCTTCACAATCAACTCTGGCACCCTCTGAATTATTAAGCAATTTTCATACATGCAAAGGTTAACCGACACCTCCATGGCTAGACTTTTTGACCATGTAGATGTCTTCCTCCCTTTCACAGCATATTGCTATATAAGATATATCTACATCGTGCCATCTCTAGTAATGTCGTTTTAGATTTTTCTTACTTATTTGTTTTTTGCAAATATTACAGGTTGCAGTTCCTTCTCGCTGTGGTCCGCTCCAGTTTGTTGTCAACATTTGGTTGTTTGGGCTTTAAGCCTGTTGCATTTGAAGCTTTTACATCGGTAACTTTGCTGTTACCTTTTTTCTTCATATGACCTTCAAGATGGGTTTCAATGCGACACTTCCTATTTATTAGAGCTGGGCATTGTGGACAATGGTAACGCAACACGTTTGAAGTACTTTCTGGGTGCAGTAGTTTACAGGGCAAAATAGTTTTCTCCTCTTACCTGAGAATGCGCTTCGTGTGAAGCAAACGGACATGACGTTCAGCTAAGGACCTAAAAGTAAAAATTGTTTAATTAGGGCATAGTTTGCAATAGAGATGATGGGCTTCCTCATTACTCTTTCTTGTGTCATCCTCTCTGCAGGGTACGAAAAAAAGTCAGATTGTGCAACATTGTCTGACTTGTTCACTAGAGACACTTGGCCTAATTTTTTTCCTTTGAACACTTGTTTTCCTTTGGCGCAGATGGCATACTGACCTCAGCACTCATGGTCATGGTCATCTGAACAATGTGGTTTGGGAAGGGTTGGTGACGTGGTTAGATCTTTTGAGGAGATACTAGATAAACGGTGATTTTCATCAACATCATTGTCGTGAGCCACCTCATAGAATTGCTAGTTGACCGTCCTATCACACTGCTGCTCCTCCTCGATGCTGCTGCTGGAATTAGTGGAGTATTGTTGTTTGGGTTCATTCGTTTGCGAAGATGGATTTGATGCTGCACCGATATCTGAAGAGTCAGTTATGACCATAGCAAATTGGCAAATGTCCAGAGAAATATAACCCTACAATTTCTATGTTATTAAAACAAAGCACAGGAAGTCGTTGTAAATGGAAATGTTTCTTAGATAAGAGAAGTCACTGCCCAAATCACTTACACTCCCTTCCAAGCCTCGGAATGATTTCTCCTCTAGAGCGGCAATGTGCATCGTAATAACAGAGACCCCGCAAATATGATTGTCATTCTGCAAGAGAAAGTGCATCCAGCGATCTTTGGAGCACACTTCACCACCCCTCTATCCCGACTTTCGGCTTTACGGCATGCAAAGTCCTTATGGAAATGTTCAGACCCTTTTCCAAAATACCTGTATACTTTAGGCAATCTGCTAGGATTTTAGCCAAGTTTTTAGGGGCCTCCCATCCCAACGAGTCTCCGCAGTGGATTTCATTTTCTTGCACATAGTAGACTCTGACAGCAAAGTGGCAACCGTTTGGGTTTGTTTGCCCCCATGCCTGCTTCCCCCAAAAAATGAACCTCCCTAGCCCATCCAACATTCATACAGAATATCAATCTACTTAGCGCTTTTCCGCATGTATCTTTGCGGAAATTTCTATTGAATGCCTGTGGATTGCTGGTGATCATGTCGTTGAGGTACACTGTTTGTGCATCAACAACGGATTCATTTACCATTCATACAAAAAAATCGATCAAGTCACTGGACAACCAGCGCTTGCACAGCATGAACTTCAAACTTGAAACTTGCAGATGCAGGTGTTCAACAACATGATCATCAGGTTTACTATTAATTAGAGCAAGAAGATGCTCTACTAGTGCAACCTCTAAATTAGGAGTTCCATCTGGTCGCTTCAAATTCTGACGTGCCTTCTGGAACCAAGAGACCTCTTCCAGTGACTGCTGCTCTTTTCTCAAACTGGTTCCTTTCTTGAAAAGGTTCGTTCGTCTACCTACAAAAATAAAACATTGGAGTGAGTTCTTAAGTTTACACAGCGAGGCTGTGACGTCCCTTAGATATGTACAATATAATTGCAAGGACTCCTAGTAGCAATTACCTTTGAACCTACAGCACATTTCCTCCTGCCACCATCTCGCATAGGGAATTTGCTGGTATGAACTGAAGAAGAAAAGAAATATTTTGGGGAGCCACAGTGAGCAACTCTATTTTCAAATAAAGTGAGCACATGAGAAGTGGCTGGACGGACCTATACCCTTGCGTGTTTCCAACATGGCTGCTCATGAGAAGAGCAGTGGACTGCTGTTGAAAAATGTCGAGAAAGCCATCGCGGAATGAGCATCTCCTCGAACACTTGAAGAGATTGCAGCTCAATGTATTGACCACATAAAAATATAGTCGCTGATAAGTCAAAGTCACCACCACAACGTTATTTATTAATATGCCAGTTTGCCTTATTGCAGTTTCCGGCAAATGAAAAATATTGATCATTGACTCGATGCCCGGTTAGGTATGTAAATAAGGCAACATTTCATTGAAGAGCAATTAGTTCTAGGCCAACCTATTTCTATTCTACTCTAGGATTAAGATAGAGTTATAAGGCTGGCCAATCTGTAGATTGTTTAAATGTAATAACATCTGAACTAAGGTAGTCTAGGCCTATACCTATGCAACCTACAACAGAATTTGCAAATGACTAGGATGTTGGAGAGGAAAGTTTGCTTGGGTTTATCAGAAAATCACAAAATTCATTTGTAATTGGGTATTCAGGGTGTTCTGAAAATGAGTTGGAAAAATTTTCATTATGTGCAACATGCAGTTCAGTTACTGCAGCAGTAGGTAGTGTAGGACAACTGTGTAGCATTTTATAGTTTTCCCTGTTTGTGTCTTTATTAAATACACTACCTCCACTAAAATCTTTTTATTTTGAAAATGTAGTAGGTGAAGATTCATGAAAAGGATGTCTGTCTGAGGGCGGTCTAGGCCAAAATCAACATTGTCTATGAAATAGCCTAGAAAGAGTCAAAGCCTTTTGATCTGAATCCTTTTGCTGTGATGTTTGCCAGTGCTTTTAGGCTTGCTTTTTGTATAGCTTATCATACAAATCATTTCTTAAGTCAAACTTCAGAAATCCCTTCGAAAAAAGACCACTTTGTTGCTCTCTGCATGCCTGATGAGAAATTTTCAAATGACATCCAAATCCTGCCTGTTCTTCCAAGCATCAACATAACTTCATGTGAGTTACAGCAAAAAGGTACCAAAATCCTCATTTCTGATACTCCATCTGTCGTCAAAAAAGCATCTTGCCTGCCACCTATTATCAGTAGAGCTAAAAAGCCATTTTCTTCCTCTGTAAGCAATAATTTCCCTTCTGCATCAGTTGTTCCAAAGCTATGTCCAAAGATTGAGAGTAGTTCATTGCCTAAAGAGATTGACATTCACTTGAAAACTCACATAGTTCCACGAACTGTTGGCTGCAAAAAGAGAAAACAGCTTACAATTGACACCATGAATCTCAAAAAAAAGGCTTCTGTTTCTGAGAAAAATTTGCCTTCAGGGGAAGTTAAATGTGTCTTACCTCCAATAAAGGAGCATGAATCTCCAGATCTTTTATCTCCTGCAGAGAAAGAGCCAGACAGCATGAGTGCTGCAGCTTCTCGATTTCACAATGATATTGGAAACTTTGTTGATGGCATTCCTTCTCTTTCTGATGAAGCAAAGTATGACCTAATTTGCCATGTCTGGAAGCCTGATCCAGGTTAGGAGTTTCCTCTTGCTGAAAACAACAGGAAGTTTCATTACAGCTGGTTATCAAAGTACCCATGGCTTGTTTATTCTAAGTCTTTGATGGAGCTTTTTGTCTTAATTGTCTGCTCTTTGGTTGTGATGAGAGTGGTCAAAATGCATCTAAGTTGAAGAACTTGTATCGATCACCTTTAAAGATATGGTCCTCTGCCCTTCAAAAATTAAATAAACATGCCGAAAAATGTAGCATCCATTCGAATGCTTCACTAAAAGCTTCCCACTTTAAGCTTCGAATGCAACAGAAAGCTACGTCTATGAATGTTCTTTTAGACAAAGCAAATAAGGAGCAGATTGAGAAAAATAAGCAAAGTCTTAAGCCAACTGTTGACCTTGTTATGCTTTGTGGAAGGCAAAATATCGCACTGAGGGGCCGTCGTGACGATTCAAAACATCTTGAAGATGAGCATAACAACCCAGGAAATTTCCAAGAACTTTATGATTTTGGAGCTCGATGTGCCAATAAAGCTGCAGAGAAATACCCAAAAAATGCGACGTACCGGTGAAAGACCACACAAAATGAGATAATTTCTATATGTGGCAAATTGCTGACTGAGACTCTTGTTTCTGAAATCCGGGAGGCAAAATTTTTTTCCATTTTAGCTGACGAAGCCACCGATATTTCAAACATAGAGCAAATGTCACTTGTTATTCGATTTGTTGATAGTAGCATGATGATTCGAGAAGAATTCATGGGACTTATTCCTTGCAATCGTGGTCTTTCGGGTGAGGCAATCGCTGCTACTATTCTTAATGCAGTGAAAAACCTTTGTCTGTCTATGACTTACTGTCGTAGCCAGGGTTTCGATGGTGCTGGCAATATGGCTGGTAGAATTTAGCTCGAATTCAAATACTTCACAAAAATACCTTGTTCGTTCATTGTAGCTCTCATGTTCTGAATCTTTGTATAGCTTCATCTTGTCAAATCCAAGCGATTAAGAATATGATGGACAAAGTTCGCATTTTATCAGAGTTTTTCAACTACTCTCCCAAACGTTCTCAGCTACTTCAGAGCAAAATCAAGGAAATGCTTCCCAAGTCAAGTCACACTCGCCTGATTGATGTCTGTCGGACGAGGTGGGTAGCAAGAATAGACAGGTTAGGTATAATGGTGCAGCTATATTCAGCTGTCATAGCTACTCTGATAGTAATCAAAACAAATGAAGATAAAAGCTGGAATGACATGGCTGGAAAGCTGTCAGCCTGTACCATTATTGTGCTTCATTCAAGTTTTTAATATCACTCGTGGTTGTTTCCCCGTGCCTTGAAGTGACAAGGCCCCTAACAAAGCATCTTCAAAGCGCTTCTTTAGATTTTGCTGCAGCTCAGGATAAGATTTCTCTTCTGTTTGTGATGCTTGAAAGAATGCGCAATGAAGTTGATTCAAAACACCGTATCTGGTTTAAAGAAGCAGCGAAGCTTGCTTCCACTGTTGGAAAAGTCCCAGAAAGGCCAAGAACAGTAGGTCGTCAGATCCATCAAAACAATGTCCCTTCTGACTCGCCTGTTGATTACTTTCGAAGATCAATCACGATTCCCTTTTTGGATTATTTGAAAAATCACATTAGCTCTCGCTTCTCGAAGGCGAGTCTTGATATAATGAATGTGCTACATGCTATGCCATATCATGTAGTTTCCCAGTCAGACTGGCAAGTGGGATTCCGCAGGTTTCTTCTCAAATATCAGGAGGACATGCCCGAGCCTCGTTATATCTCCACTGAGCTTGAACTGTGGAGTGAATATTGCAATCAAATTAGTAGCACGTCGCCAAAGAATGTCCAGGAATTGCTCCTGGTTATTGATCCTGTTTCGTTTCCAAACATACTGATGGCATTTCAAATATTCGCAACAATCCCTGTGACAACCTGTACTTGTGAACGTTCCATATCTACGTTGAGAAGGTTGAAAACGTACTTAAGAAATTCTATGTCTGAGACACGCCTTAATGGTTTGATTATGCTTAATGCGCATCGTGAGATAAAGCTAGATACGGAAGCTGTTATTGAGCGCTTTGCTCGAAAAGGAAACAGAAGAATTCTCTTGTTGGATGATTGGCTGGATGATCTCTTGACGGCTGTGTAATGTTTATGATTTTCAAGTTTTTTGAGTGGTTTCGTTCATAAATTTCCACATGACTTTCGTGTTGGATTCTTTGCATTATTCAGTTTTGTATATAATACTTGTATATATACTAGTGTTATCAACATAGATCCATCTAATCTAAGTTATGTTTGGCACAGATTGTTGGCAGTTTATAGTTCATTTTAAGTATTGTTGTTTCTTGCAGATAGTATTAGCACTTGCTCCGTATGGAAGAGTATGGAGATCAAAAGCGGAAAGTTTGCTGCAAGGCTGCACTGCAAAGGGACAGGCATGCGGAACAGGGGGCTGCACTATGAAGTTTGTTGTTGCTATTAGCTTTGGGAAGGGGGTTATTTCCACAGAGTATTACGAAAAAAGGAATGGAAAATACTTCTCTAACTTTTTGGACAGAAATTTTCAGTCATTTGTAGAAGCTTCTGGAAAGAACAGTCGCATGTGGATACAACATGGATACCCTTCGCAAAATTGTGGTCTGGCAAAACAAGCTATGAAATGTGTAAACTCAGAACTATTTCTGATTCCACCTAGAAGTCCAGACATAAATCCTGTTCAGAATGTCTTTGCAATGGCGAAAAGAATACTCAAACAAGAAGCGATTGATTGTAACATTTCCTATGAATCATAGGAGCAATTTCCACAAAGAGTTGTGAATGTATTGAATTCTGTTCCAGTTGAAAAAATTGATACTATAATTGAGTCAATGCCTAAACGAATGAAAATGATAATTGCCACCAACAGGGAAAGAATTAAGTATTAAATGATTAACAGTCTTGCTGTATAATGTAAAGTTTTAGTTATTGTAATGCACCAATTTTAATCTTGATTGCAACTAGCACGACATATACATATTTGTGCGACAATATTTTCCTATGAGTGAATATAATTATTTAGGAAGATTGCTAACACCAGAGAATGAGATGGCCAAAGAAATCGACCAACGAATAACAACAGGCTGGAGAAGATTCGGACAGTACAACAGCTTCCTTAAAGACCAAAGAATGCCAATGTGCCTCAAGAAGAAAATAATGGACACAGTCGTACTTCCAGCAATAACATATGGCGCAGAGACATGGTCGCTCACAAAACATCAAAGAAACAAACTAGCAGTAGCTCAAAGAAGTATGGAAAGATCAATGTTGAACATCACAAGAAGAGATAAGATCAGAAATGAAGTAATAAGAGCAAAGACAAAAATCATCGACATCATCAGAAAAGTGAAGACAATGAAAGGGCAGTGGGCAGGATATCTAGCCAGAATGCCGAGCAACAAATGGGCGAAAAAGACCACCGAATGGACGCCTAGAGAAGGACGGCGATCAAGTGGGAGGCCAAAGCGAAGATGGAGGGATGGTGTCAAAGAGAAAGCTGGTGCAACATGGACCCACATGGCACAAGACCGAAGCGCATGGAAGCAGCTGTGGAGGCCATACGCCAGCAGTGGCGTGACAGACTGACATGATGATGATGATGATGATGATTTTCCTATGTGTTTTTAATTTCTAATTGTAGTTGTGTATATGATTGCATGTACAGTATTGGTTGCAACAATGTGTATGTTTGTATGACAAGCAATAGCTTGTTTTCGGAAACAATTTACCTAATGAACAGATTGTTAATCACGGGTCAGCAATGAGCGCAACGAGTCAGCAACGAGTCAGCAAAATGGGTCAGCAATTTGCGATGTTCAAATGCTTAGTTATCAACGGGTCAGCACGAGTCAGCAACACTTTTTTATAAATTATATATATATATTTTTTAAAAAAGAAGTGCTGACCCATGCTGACTCCTTGAGTCCAATAGGATTTTATATCTTTGAACGGCTGACCCTTTGGCGGACCGGTTGCTGACTCGTTGCTGACTCGCTGAATATTTTTATAAAGAGTAAATGTGCTCACTACCCATCAAGTACACACGTATAACATAACGACATAGAGATTATGATCAGCAGTCATAGCTAAATTACAGAGTAGGTCTTTACATACTTAATTATTGATTTATGTTAATTTTTTTAAATACAAACGTGAAAACAGAAAAAATAGATTGAATACAAATGTACGATATTCAGTGTCATGATGAAATTAAATGTCACGTCCCATCATGACTAATTCTGCAAAGCATCTCTTGCATTTTGGTATGTCCTTTTGATCATATTAGGGTACTTGATGCCAAAATTCAAAAATTCGCCATCCTGCTTCCATCATTTCATTTTCTTTTTCATCTGTGGTGTTGTACTTTCCAATGTACCGCATGTGCTTTTTGCTTGTTGCCAAAATGGGTGTGTCCTTGTCAAAATAAATGTCTTGGGCATATGTTGAGCGTTCTAAAGGCCAATGAATATAAACAAGAAGACATACGCAAGGTCACGAGAAAAATCTCAAAGCCCAGACAGAATACTGAGGCTGACAAAGAGGAGCCTAAATGTTCTATGAACCTGCCATACATCAGAGGGACAACTGAGAAAATCCGTCGATCTTTGTCTAAGCAAAATATTTTAAGGTGTACTTTTTATTCCCTTAATACACTTAAAAAGTCGCTTTCAAGGCCAAAAGACAAAGTTGACGATCTTGAAAAATCAAACGTGGTATGCAAAATACCATGTAGAGATTGTCCTAAATCATATATAGGACATTCGAAAAGAGAGACAGGAACTAGGCTCAAAGAACATAAATCGAATGTGACCCATGGTCGAACTGACAAAAGTGATCTTGCCAATCATTGTTGGATGGAAAAACACCAGATGGATTCGGATAACATTTCAGTGATTGATGAAGATAAGAACTGGAAAAACAGACTTGTTAATGAGAGCATTCACTCAGTTCTATCAACTCCTTGTATCAATCAAGTATCTTACTCAATCCCAGAAATCTGGTTGAATAACATCAAAAGTTGCATTGAACGCAATTTTGGCCCCACAAATTTTAGAAATTGAGCACCAAAAAAAAAAAAAAAATTCCGAGCTTCCTCAAAGGTCCGGTTAATTTCACACCTTTTGATCCGACCTTTGCAAAAAATAGGCAAGAAACCACATTTCTCATTGCCTGATGATGGGAGACGGATCTCTCCTGAAACGTTGCCCAACTTAATATCAAAGGCTTGTCATGATAAGTGGTGACTATCATGTCTAATACAGTGTCAGAAACAGCCTTGATAAGTCCAAATATATTTACTCTACTGAAGAGACAGTTTTGCTTATTGTCGCCTGACTCTGTCAGGTAGAAGTTGACAAGAGATATCCACATTTGCAAGTGGCACAGTGAGAAAAAACAGCCTATGCACTATAAGTCACTAATGTATCAACAAGTATACAGAGAATAAAGATTTTTTCCTTAGAAATGAACTAATTGCCAAATTTTGGGCACTTCAATTTTCTTTTTAACAATAAAAAGGTGTGATAAAATGACAAAAGTCATCCCAAAACACAGATTTTAGGTCTGTAAAATTACATGTCGTTTGTTTTGGGGTTCAGGAAATCAATTCAATAGCCAAATTACAAAAGAGCTGTGCATTGAGTAAAAGTTATTGAGTTTCGATTCCAATTTTTCTATTTTATATACAATTTTATATAAAGATGAAAACTGCAGGTTAAAATTTGGAAAAGGATTAAGATTCATCAACCTTAGCATTAAGACAAGATTTAAATTAGAATTAAGCATAACATTCAGATTTAGATTAACACAAAGGTAAAGTTTCCTATCAAATATAGTTTGATAACAGAAATAATAAAACTGAAGTCTAAATGATTAAAGCGCCATGTGATTTTCAGGAGGCTCTCAATAGTGGGTATAATACTACACTATACAAGTCAGTAAATATAAGACTTTTTAATAACCTGGTGTTTAATGCCATTTCCTTGAACCCAACATATCGCTTTTTACGATCATCTGGAATATGAAAATTTCCGTAGTCATTGTCCAAAGCGATTCGCTCATAAAATGGAAGATTTTATAGTGAATCAGCAACTTTTTTGTTAAATGTGTCATCTTTTTCTTTGGGCTTGACATGGTGAATGATTCTTCAATGTTTCTTGGGCTATTGATGTTGCTTTGATTTCTTTTTTGAGCAGTTCTCCAAATATACTGACTAAGAGTGCAAGGACTCCACTAACTGCTGGCAGTCATTGAGGAATATATCAGATGGTGACTTCATCTGATCCCAGAAAGAAATCATATGGAATAGCTCCTCACTGCTTACTATCATCCTTTCTGACCACAATTGTACTTTTGCCTTTTTTGTGCTCTCCAATCATGATATTCTTTTCCATAAACTCCTTTAAAAAATGATGGCAACCCGTTGCACTTTTTTCCGATGAAGGCTTTGTTGATACTGGAATGATTTGTGTCGATGGTCCATGGACAATCTGTAACCCAGCTGACCAATGCTTTCCCATTCTCTATTTAACACTTCTTAAACGACATCCCACGCATCACAGTCAAGTCTATGACATCATTGTACATATTATCTTTTTTTGTATGAGAAGAAGTATGTTGCAGACTGTACGTCGTTGTTGAAGCTTTCAACAACATATCCAATGCGTTTCATCTTGGCTTTCGAGTGCTTATTTCTTCAATTACCGCCGTATCTTTCACAAGAAACCATAAGGTCATGGTACTTGAAATTTTGCAGAGCGGCATTGAAAGATCGGCTTCAACAGCTGACATTGGGTTTGACTGTATTCCAGTTGTGTACGACTTGAAAAGAGTGTTTTCTTCAATGTCCAAATCTTTGCTAAGAGTTAGCCACAAACTTTAGAATGTATCAGATATCCTCGCTTTAGCTTATTTTTTGTTAAGCTTTGACACTGAGGATAAAGCACAAAAATGGTCAAAAAAGACAAATTGTTAAATAGGGAAGGGGGTGGTCCTTCAATTCAATACAAACAACAGATGAATTACAAAAACAAACAAACAAACAAAAACTCCTTCTGTATTTAAATTAAAAGGAACTTTTTGAAATTCCTACCTTCGTTGTTTCCTTTCCTCTGGCAACGCATACTTGGAATCAATCCACATCTTCTCTCGCGCCCAATTCCATTCTTAAAGGATTTTTTCTGCTTTTCGTTTGATTCTCTCATTATCAAAAGATTTATTCGTTTAACTGTTTACTCGTTGCTTATGAATTCAGATTTGAAAACGCCCAATTCAAATTTCAAATTTTGCCTCCATTCAGGAAAAACAAAAAACTCGAAATGAGGCAGATAAAAACATGACCTTCCAATCTTCGTTGATCTCCATGTTTGATCTGCAACATGAAAACCACATGAAACAGACCGAACACAAAACAAAAGCAAAAGGCATGCCAAAGCATTTGTGCTGGGACGTTCTTGGTATGTTTTGTCTCGTATTTTCTTGGGTCACCCAGCATCCCCTCCCTATCTATCAAAATCTTAAATATTTGATTCTTTTGATAACTCGAATTGTTTTCCAGTAAGTTTTTGGCAGCGAAACGGTCAAATATGAGAAAATGATGCCTCACCCAAAAATCCGGAGTTTTTTGTTTTGAATACGGTTGGTCGGATGACAATAATTTAACATATTTGTGTTGCCCGCCTGAGGAGACTTTCGTGGATGAGGAGGTCAAAAGAGTTACCAGCTTTATTAAGAATACAGAAATCATCAGGAGACACAGAATGGCCTGTTTGGTTGATATGACCAAGAATCCGAAGACATTTTTAATGCCAAGATTCAACTAAGGTGAGTCGGAGGTGAAGAGTTGAATAACTTTTTTTCCATTTAAAGTTTATCAGTAAGATCAATTTTTCTTTATTCCCAACGATTGATAGTTATAAGTTCTTCATGTAAACCTTATTTTGTGTATAGCTTTCTTTTTCTTTCTAAAAAAAAACTGTTTAAAGGATCATGATTTCAGCCAGGGAGTTTCTCATGGCCTAGCCACTTCTCCCATGGTAGAATGACAAATCTCTTGCCCTGCCTATTAATTCCTTCATAAAGCATTAATTCTAAATTTAGACTATATATAAGACAGCCAAGATAAAAATTTTCTATTTTCTATTCTTTCTCAGATTTGATTGATGATAAGAAATAGAAAGAAGACAAATTATAATTTATAATGTTTTCCATGCCATGAATTATTTGATAACTCCAGGTTCAGACACTGAATTATCAGAGCTTGAAGATGATGATGATCAGGATTTCCGTCCTGAAGATCAACAAATTAATGAAAAACTGAAAAAACAGGATTGTTCGGAAGATGTAGAAGATGAAGATTTATAGGTCACAGGGAATGCTGAACATGTTCCTTTCTATTGCTACTATTGCTGATTTAGACGAGAACAAAACAAAAAATGAAGATGAAGCTATTATTGATGAGCAGGGAGAGGAAATCATGATGAAAAAGCAAAAAAGAAAATCGAAGAAGTTAAGAGAGAACACAATTTTTGCTGGAGAAGTCCTAAAACTCCAGATGTTGACTTCACCTTCACAGGAGGAGATTTAAGCTTACGTCCTAGGCATTTTGAAAATTTTACTCTTCTTGGTTATTGTAAAATTTTTGGGATGATGATATGATTAGCCAATTGTAAGGTCACACGAATATCTACAGTGTGCAGAAACTGGGACCTGTGTCAAGACGACAAAAGAAGAAATCGAGAAATTATTAGAAATGCAAATGAGGATAAGGTTTGTCCAAATTCCATGCTATGACAATTACTGGGAAGCAAAAAGAAGATGTGCCCCAATTGCTGATGTTACTTGATGTGGCACTGTAAATGACGGCTTGTTTGGCCGACATAGCAAGCACTACAGGGTTGACAAGTAATCTTGTAAACAAGGCCACTTTTATGTGATTTTTCAATTTCTGGTTTCAGCAATGGCAACGAAGATCATAACTTCTTAAGTGTAATCACAACTTTACATGGAGCATTTAGCTTACGCAATGCTCATTCAAACTTTTCAGATTCTTTACTCCGATATTGCAAACACAGCATCTTTTCTTCCTCTTTTCCTTCACCATTGTCAATATTCTCCTTTTCCATATGATTTTCAACAATTTTGTTCAATGTTTTCTCTATTATAGGCTCATAAAATGGCGAGGGGTACTGATTATTCTCTAGGATGACTTTAGCTTTAACCAAACTTTCATGAAAGTTATACGAAGTACTGCATAACCAGTAAATCATGTGAACCAAGCCTGATACCACTGATCGTTTATATCTTTGAGGTGCAAGGGCGTGGAAATTCATTGTTAGACCAGTATCTGTTGGCTTAGTGAACCACTTAGACAAAAGTTCCCCATCCGATCGTTGTTTCTTCATATCCACAAAAGGATAATAAATTGTCAAGAACGACACAAAACGGCAGATGAGACACAGAAAAGAAACAGTTAAATATCCATAATAGATGTGCTAATATTTCGCCCTGGCATTCAGGGCTTCTTCAGAGCTAAACTATTTTTAAATTTTAAACGTTTGGCTATATGCAAGTAATGGAGAGGGTTTGCTCAGTGGGGTTTGCTTTCAATTACTGGTCAGTTTAAAATTATTAAGGTTTAATGTTTTATCCAATTATATTTATTTACTTTTTTATCTTTCGTTTTATGGATTTTTATATCTTAATACTGTATGGGACTTTGTTTTTAATCTATTTATTTTATGAATGTAACTTAGGTTTTAAATTTCTTACTTTTGATTTTACTAAGGTTATGTTTCTGGTGTATATTTGATGATGTTGTTACTCTTCGGATTCTGTGATAGTTCTGAATTTGCTTATTCAGCTGTTGTGTAAGGTAAGTTACTATTAAGGACATCCTTGAGTTTCTCTTCTTGCATCAAAATCACGCCGAAAAACTGGGAGGTTCGGGGGTACTCCCCCAGAAAATTTTTTTTGGCCACGCCCTTCAGATTGGTTTAAAATTCTATCACAAATGTTTCAACGAATATAAATCATATTGTCTGAAAATGATAATTAAATGTACAGAGTAACCCTAATGACCTATTAGACTTAATAATTTAATTTCATGATGTCCTTAAAATTAAGGAGAAAAACTCAGTTTAGAAATCTAATAAAAATAATCTCCGAGAAACTGAATGTCAGATTGCTATGACTGAATGAGGGAGAACCAGTGAGGGAGATATTTCATATTAAATTATTTCTACACAAAGTCCCTTCAGCTAAAAATAGTACCAGTTAGAGGACAAATTGCTTTAATTCTTGCACTCTCTATTATGGTTCGGGCACAATCCTGTAGATTTTGTAGAATTTCCAATTTGGAGTCTGGGATACTTCCCCAGATTACATTTGCATAGCTTAAGTGACTTTACACAAGGGCTCAAAATATATCATGAAGTTGTTTTTGTGGTACAAGATTTTTTAGTCTCTTTAGAGATGAGAGACGTCCACGAACTTTTCATTTGACATTTTTGAAATGTTCACACATTTTATTCCCGAGTGGTTGAGCATAGGCGGTTTAGGGACTTCCATTTTGTTAACTCTGCGGTGATGTCCAATCAACATGTATTCTGTTTTATTAGTATTGGTGGTAAGCTTATTAATTCTCATCCATTCTGAAATATTAAGAAGTTCAATTTGAGCATTCTCAAGAAGATTCTCAAGGTTTTTGGATGTTATAGTAATGTGTGTTATCTGCAAACATGATGGCCTTTGATAACTGAAGGCAGGTTTCAAAATCATTCAGATAGATTATGAACAGGAGTGGACCAAGAATTGAGCCCAGGGGGACTCCACAAGTTATCATTTTAGCTGAACATTGATGGCCATAGACTGTGCGAAACTGTTTTCTATTTTGCAAATAAGATGTAAACCAATCACCTGCTATTCCTCTTATGCCATATTTGTTTAATTTTGCTAATAAGATAGGTGTTAGAATTGGTTGAAGAAATTCAAACATCTGTTCATGCACAATCTTTTCCAAGATTCTTGAAAATATAGCATAGACAGAGATTGGCCTGTAATTGTTGGGATCATTTTTAAACCAGCCTTAAAAACAGGCGTGACATTTGCTAGCTTCAAAATATCCGAGAAAAGACTTTGCAGGGATAAGATCCAGATAGTATGACTGCAAAGCACTTTGTATCGCTGAAGTCACTCTGTTTAGCAAGTTCTTATATTTCTGCCACATATCAGGAGAGTTTATTGCATCCTTCTTTGCCCTATCTCTTTCTTTCATGACATTCCTTATTTCAGGGGTTATCCAGCGTGCAGGATCATGGCGTATTCATTTTTTTCTGAGAGGTGCATGAATTTGAAGAATGAGAAACTCTGGTGTAACTTTTAACCAATTGCGCAAGTTGATACTCAGCGTAAATTGCCTTCAGCCCTCTTGTATTGCTACTTTGTTTGTTTTTTAGATCACATTTGGTGTCACCAATCAGTACGATTTCTCCTCCTTATTTAGTTGTATTAGGGCATCCCTAAGATTCTGAAAGGATTCTTCATCGATTCCTGAAGTAGCAAACAATTAGAAAAGATTTTGAATGACTGGGTGCAATCTCAACCGATAGTAGCTCTAATTCTTCGCTTTTTAATTTCACAGTTGGATATGGTAGACTCTCTTTTACATACAAAGCTACCCCTCCCTCGTTTTCATCACAATCATTGCAAATAATGTAATAGCCATTTATGTTGTATCTACAATTTTATCAATAAGGCGTCTTTCACTTAGGCTTAGAATATCAATATCATTATCTTTGAGTATAATTTCTAGCTTGTGTTTATGTTTTCTTAAATGTTTATGTTCACTATATTCAAGAAAGCTATTTTTAGGCCATTTCTCTTACCACATTTGGTAGGCCTATTAACCCCACGACTAGACTGGGAGATTTTTTGCCTCTAACAATATCTGATAAATTTGCTAATGTTGCCTGAGAATTTACATACCCCTCCGTCACTAATATACAAATGGTCATCCCATAGATTGCTAAAAATTATGGAACTGTTGTCAATCATGTCCATTCCGTTTATCACAATCTCTTCTGAAAGCAGTTTGTTTGCCTTCATTCCTTTGGCATTCAAAAACATGTCATTTTTCCTTTTGAAGATTGACGAGTAGGCCACTCTTTATATGGGAATATTCTTTTGCACTTCATTCAGCATATCCATTGTATCTTTACATATTTGTTCTGGTGGGCTTCTCGAATTCAGATTGTTCGTTCCAACATGGACTATTATGATATCATTATGACTATTTCCTGGCCTTTGAGTGGCTTGCTTAAATTTCATGCCACACGTAAATTTTATTGCAACATCTCACTGACCATTTGAGAGCTTTTTAGATTTCATTTGCTGTAATTCAGAGTCTCCAACTTGTAGTGATAAATATTATCATTTATGCACATAAATTATGAGTACTTCATATTAAGAATACTATAACTTGAATACACACGCTTCCCCAATCAAGACCATCTGTCTGACTTGTCGTAATTACTATAATTGGCGACGAGGATAAACAAATTTTAATAAATGCATTCATTCAAAATATGGCTTCTTCAAGTAGTATTATACCTATGCCTAACTTTGAGCTTAAATCTGATGTTCCAAATGAAGGTTTACAGTGGACAATATGGTTAGAAAGATTGGAAACATACTAATTGGCACCTGACATCAAGTCGGACAAAAGAAGCAAGTGCTGTTATTGTATCAAGCTGGACCTGAAGTTTATTTACAACATATTCAAAACTCTCTCTGATACAGGAGATAATAAAGATGATCAAAAAGCTGTCGATGCACTTACAAAACACTTTGAGCTGAGTAAAAACAGATATTTCAAAATTTATACCTTCAGTCAAGCACAACAGAAACCAAAAAAAACTATCGATGAATTTCACACTTGCCTTCGAACACTTTCTGCACATTGTCGATTTCATGATATTGATTTTGAAATCAAAATGCAAAATTGTTTGCAACGGAACATCAGCAACAATATGTGGAAAGGCCCTGCGTGATGAAGAATATTACACAACTATTAGTACATTTATTTTTTTGGTTTCATTTTCATTTCAACTATGTAATGCGCCTTTCAGCCCTGTGGATATATGGCGCAATATAAATGCCTTTTATTATTATTATTTATTATATTATATTGCTCGCCTTCTCTTTTCCATCTCTACTTCTATTTGCAGTCTATGCTGAATTGTTTTTTTCAAGTTTGTTGTTCCAGTCTATTTTTCACCAGGGCAAATTTTTTTTGAAAGAGGAACTGCAACAGCCCACACAAGATAGAGCTTCAGATTATCAATGAGGAAGAAATGGAAAATGAGAATGACAATAACACATCTAATTCTGATCCAAGTGAAGTAAAAAATTGCCGAAAAGAAGTTTTTAGAATATTCAAATAATCTCCGAGAATTTGAATGTCAGATTGCTATAAATGAATGAGGGAGAACCAGTGAGGGAGATATTTCACATTAATTCATATTTCATATTAAATTATTTCTGCACAAAGTCCCTTCAGCTAAAAATAGTACCAGTTAGAGGACAAATTGCTTTAATTCTTGCACTCTCTATTATGGTTCGGGCACAATCCTGTAGATTTTGTAGAATTTCTAATTTGGAGTCTGGGATACTTCCCCAGATTACATTTGCATAGCTTAAGTGACTTTACACAAGGGCTCGATATATATCATCAAGTTGTTTTTGTGGTACAAGATTTTTTAGTCTCTTTAGAGATGAGAGACGTCCACAAACTTTTCATTTGACATTTTTGAAATGTTCAGACATTTTATTTCCGAGTGGTTGAGCATAAACGGTTTAGAGACTTCCATTTTGTTAACTCTGCGGTGATGTCCAATCAACATGTATTCTGTTTTATTAGTATTGGTGGTATGCTTATTAATTCTCATCTATTCTGAAATATTAAGAAGTTCAATTTGAGCATTCTCAAGAAGATTCTCAAGGTTTTTGGATGTTATAGTAACATGTGTGTTATCTTCAAACATGATGGCCTTTGATAACAGAAGGCAGGTTTCAAAATCATTCAGATAGATTATGAACAGGAGTGGACCAAGAAATGAGCCCATGGGGACTCCACAAGTTATCATTTTAGCTGAAAATTGATGGCCATAGACTGTGCAAAACTGTTTTGTATTTTGCAAATAAGATGTAAACCAATCACCTGCTATTCCTGTTATGCCATATTTGTTTAATTTTGCCAATAAGATAGGTGTTAGAATTGGTTGAAGAAATTCAAACATCTGTTCATGCACAATCTTTTCCAAGAAAATATAGCATAGACAGAGATTGGCCTGTAATTGTTGGGATCATTTTTAAACCAGCCATAAAAACAGGCATGACATTTGCTAGCTTCGAAATATCTGAGAAAAGACTTTGTAGGGATAAGATCCAGATAGTATGACTGCAAAGCACTTCGTATCGCTGAAGTCACTCTGTTTAGCAATTTCTTATATTTCTGCCACATATCAGGAGAGTTTATTGCATCCTTCTTTACCCTATCTCTTTCTTTCATGAGATTCCTTATTTCAGGGGTTATCCAGCGTGCAGGATCATGGCGTATTCATTTTTTTCTGAGAGGTGCATGAATTTCAAGAATTGACTCAAAAATCCCCTGAAATGTGGGCGCCATACTATTTGGATCATTGAAGAGATGGTTGAGGATGATGTTCTATTCGATTTGTTGCAGATCATTTCAAAAGCTATATCATTATATTTCCTTAGGTTATGGGACTCTGTAATTATGTTTTCGTTTCTTTGTTTTCCTATTTTACGTGTTCCATATATTATGTCCACCATCCCTAGTTTCAAGATATCTACCTCAGATATGTATTGTTTTTAGTGGTAGAGAAATGGTCTTATAGTGTTTTACTAATTCTTTGTTCAATATACTCATTACTTGATGCAGAAACTCTGGTGTAACTTTTAACCAATTGCTCAAGTTGATACTCAGCGTAAATTGCCTTCAGCCTTCTTGCATTGCTACTTTGTTTGTTTTTTAGATCACAGTTGGTGTCACCAATCAGTATGATTTCTTTCTCCTCCTTATTTAGTTGTATTAGGGCATCCCTAAGATTCTGAAAGGATTCTTCATCTATTCCTGAAGTAGGAGGACGACACCAGCAAACAATTAGAAAAGATTTCAAATGACTGGGTGCAATCTCAATCGATAGTAGCTCTAATTTTTCACTTTTTAATTTCACAGTTGGGTATGGTAGACTATCTTTTACATACAAAGCTACCCCCAGTTTTCATCACAATCATTGCGAAAAATGTAATAGCCATTTATGTTGTATCTACAATTTTATCAATAAGGCGTCTTTGACTTAGGCTTAGAATATCAATATCATTATCTTTGAGTATAATTTCTAGCTTGTGTTTATGTTTTCTTAAATGTTTATGTTCACTATATTCAAGAAAGCTATTTTTAGGCCATTTCTCTTAGCACATTTGATAGGCCTATTTACCCAACGACTAGACTGGGAGATTTTTTGCCTCTAACAATATCTGATAAATTTGCTAATGTTGCCTGAGAATTTACATACCCCTCCGTCACTAATATGCAAATGGTCATCCCATAGATTGCTAAACATTATGGAAGTGTTGTCAATCATGTCCATTCCATTTATCAAAATCTCTTCTGAAAGCAGTTTGTTTGCCTTCATTCCTTTGGCATTCAAAAACATGTCATTTTTCCTTTTGAAGATTGACGAGTAGGCCACTCTTTATATGAGATTATTCTTTTGCACTTCATTCAGCATATCCATTGTATCTTTACATATTTGTTCTGGTGGGCTTCTCGAATTCAGATTGTTCGTTCCAACATGGACTATTATGACATCATTATGGCTATTTCCTGGCCTTTGAGTGGCTTGCTTAAATCTCATGTCACACGTAAATTTTATTACAACATCTCACTGATAATTTGAGAGCTTTTTAGATTTCATTCGCTATAATTCAGAGTCTCCAACTTGTAGTGATAAATAGTATAATTTATGCACATAAATTATGAGTACTTCATATTAAGAATACTATAACTTGAATACATGCGCTTCCCCAATCAAGACCATCTGTCTGACTTGTCAAAATTACTATAATTGGCGACAAGGATAAATAAATTTTAATCAATGCATTCATTTGAAATATGGCTTTTTCAAGTAGCATTATACCTATGCCTATCTTTGAGCCAAAATCTGATGTTACAAATGCAGATTTACGGTGAACAAATGGGTAAGAAAGATTCGAAACATACTTATTAGCAGCGGACATCAAGTCGGACGAACGAAAACGAGTTCTGTTATTGTACCAAGCTGGACCTGAAGTTTACAACATATTCAAACTCTCTCCCGTCCAGGAGATAGTAATGATTATCAAAAAGCTGTCGATGCACTTGCACAACACTTTTAGCTGAGTAAAAACAGAATTTTCAAAATTTATACCTTCAGTCAAGCACAACAGAAACCAAACAAAACTATCGATGAATTTCACACTCGCCTTCCAACACTTTCTGCACATTGTCAATTTCATGATGTCGATTTTGAAATCAAAATGCAAATTGTTAGCAACGGAACATCAGCAAGAATCTGTAGAAAGGCCCTACGTGATGAAGAATATTACACAACTATTAGTACATTTATTTTTTGGTTTAATTTTCATTGCTCGCCTTCTCTTTTCCATCTCTACGTCTATTTGCAGTCTATGCTGAATTGTTCTTTTTCAAGTTTGTTTTTCCAGTCTATTTTTCACCAGGGCAACTTTTTTTTGAAAGAGGAACTGCAACAGCCCACACAAGATAGAGCTTCAGATTATCAATGAGGAAGAAATGGAAAATGAGAATGACAATAACATATCTAATTCTGATCCAAGTGAAGTAAAAAATTGCCGAAAAGAAGTTTTTAGAATATTCACCACATTACAGCAAGCCATTAAAGATTGAGACATAAACGTAGACTCTGTGTCTCTAAAATAATTAAAAAATTGATCATATTGAATGCAAACTCAAAAAATGTCAAGTTCAAATCTTCTCGATTGAAGAAAAATCTATTGATGAACAATAGAACAGTAGATATCTAACAAACCAACTTTAGAAAAGAATTATCTGCCCAGAAATCAAACATAAATTGCTAACACCAATTACTCCAAAGACAAGGAAATGGCTCCTGAAGGAGAAGGCCAAGCTCCACCCTCTAACCCCTCAATTTCATAGCCTACTTCAACAGCTGAAGAAGTCTGCCATAAAGCACTCGATTATTATCATGGTGCAAGAACAACTGACCCCATCAACACCCTTTCATCTCAATTCTGTAAAATGATGCCCCCAGCTGACCATCCATATAAAACGAAAAAAATATTCCCCCAAGATAATATACTTACTGGGGATTCTCACATCAGATTTATCTTGGCAAAACCTTTAAGCCAAACACAATAAGGCAAAATTAGATGCCCAACATTGGAAAAGCTCCAAGTAACTCTAACAATATTGAAATACCCAACGGCAAAAAGATAATCATTCATCTCAGAACTAAAGATATCAAAACAGGATCCATCCAGCAATTTGAAAGTCAGCTATTCTCTGCAATTAACTACAGCTCCACATGATTACGAAACGCTGAATCACATATCTCAATATCTTTCCACATGCTGACTTCCAGAATGGCAATTTCAAGATTGCTTACAACAGCATATGCACAACTTAATGACTCTAGGCCATGGAACAATACAGTCAGAATTACGCCACACCCCTTTATAAGCACATCAATGCTCTGCGATGCCAAATACTTGAAACACATTGGTATTAAAATTCTTATATCAGAAATTAAAGGCTTTTTTTTTTATCATACCAGACTAAAGACTACTGAATATGGTAAATTAAGGTAAAACTTTTTAAATTAGATTGCTTCCCGAATTATTTCTTCTTTTATTTCTCAATGCATAATAGTATAACTAGTATAACCAACCCTCAAAAAAGAGAGTTGCCTTCTTTCCATTTGCCCATTTGCAGATTTCTTACAATTCAATTCTTATGTCTATGAAGTCGAAATCCAATTTGAATTTCACTATAAGCCACCTCAATATTCAAGGTAGAGACAATAATCTCGGGTGCAAGATCCGAAAACTTGAAAATTAATTAATTAACAATATTAATAATTTCAAAAATTTGCTTGAATTTAGACGAAAATATCTTTCCAAGGTAAAACCAAAATGTTATGATTTGTGCTGTTTACATGCCACCAACCATTGACTCCAAATACTATTCTTTTCAAATCTTTGAAGATTTGATGGGTGACATTCTTGTATACTCATCTAACATCAAGGACATTCTGCTTATAAGTGACTTGAATGCATGCTCAAATACTTTTCCAGACCATACACCTGATGATAAGCATTCTCCTTCTGATAATATAGATATCCCTAACCTTGGCCAAACCGATCGGATTGTGACATGGCTTACCTCAATAGCCATGGTCATACTCAAATTAATCTTTATTTTACGAAAGTGTAAATCCTGCCTTTGAGATCATTATGAGATAACATTTCACATACAAGATAAGAAACCGATCATTACATCTAAGGACAAATATGTTTGGTTCTTTATGTTAGGGCTAGCTACTTCTCAGTTGAAATATCGTCAAAAGAATTAGAGTTTTATCTTAAATTACCCTTGGTTTACCCTAATGAATTCTTCAGATTTTATCAAAAAAGCCAATAGACTGTGCACAGAGATTGCATTGCATCCCTTATTCTTTAAATCAAATTAAGTGTCAATAACCTGTTCATTTCAATTTCAATTTCATGTGTATTATCAACAAGATTGAATTAATTACAGTGTTGCAGTTCGTTGTTTTCTATGTAAGGTTTTATTTACTAGCAGGTAATCTCTACCCATTGCATTTTACAGACAACAGGGTTTGGGTTTCCCCAGTTGTTCTATGACTGCAACGAGTTAAGGAAAAAATGCCTAACCTGTTGCAGTTTCTTGTTACATGACCACCAACCTGTTGGATCAATGCAACAGGTTCACAAACAGGTTCTAGGTTAGGGTTTATTCTGCATTTACCGCTTTGGTAAGGAGGAAAACACTAAAAAAAACGGCCTATGAATACAATAGAACAAGGAATAGAAATTCTTCTTTTTTCATCATAAGTTTTGAGGAAGGGCACAGCTTGAATTAACGATGAAGGGCAAAGCTTGAGAATGTAAACTAAGCTATTAAATGAAATTAATACTAGAAATAAAAAACTAGAAATAAATAATTAGAAATACTAGAAATAAATAATGAGATACAGCATGAAATTTATCTATATGAAGCTATGTAAAGAATAATGTGTGATTTATGATATGATAATACTAGTTCAACAACTGACTGTCAATAGTAAGGCAATTTGGCAACAACGTTTTAAATACATAAATACTACCGTCAATGGGGGTGACTTTGTTCAGTTGGGTTACTTTGTTCATTCAGACCTCTTCAGCCTAAATGGATGTTATAACTACCAAGCTTGCATTTAGAAGGCAGTGTGCATTGAGATACAAAGATGTATGATTTGGTGACATTACCAAATGCATTTTCTTAAATAATTGCAAAAAACATTGAAATTTGACATCTTTTCTTCTTCATCTGAAGTTTTTTTTAAAACAAATTCATGAATGCTGTCTTAGGGGTCCTTAAAATATAGCAGTTTTCATTTTCTAAGTATGCTACATCTATCGGATGCACAATTCTGCATAAATCCTCCTCCCACAAACTTCCAATGTTCATTTGAAAATGCATTGGAGTTTTCCCCTCTAACAATTCTGCCATAGCAACATTCTTGTCTTCTATTCGAAAAACCAATAACTTTTTCAAGTGAAATTACGGGTTGTTTTTGTGAACTCTGCGAGTCAACAACAGCAACAACTTGACCAATGAATGGCAAATATGATTCAGAGGTACGCCTAAGAATTCAGCTCCACGTTTCAGATTTCTTTGCGAGTCTAAGGTGTTGTAGCGTAGGCACTGAACCCTGCTGCTGTGTGACATTAGTCTTGCAACAAAGGCTCTGACTTCTTCATCCTTTTCATTATCGTGAGCCAGTTGACTAGTGATTTGCGGAGCATTGTTGTTGAGAATTTTAAGCCTCCATTGCACCTCTCAAAAGCTTTTTCCAGGTAGGTTGTGACAGAAGATGATGTGTGAAATTTTTCTCCACTGCTCTTCACAAAAAGGAAGTCATGATTGTTGTCTCCTAGAAGTCTCTGCCTTTCCTTCCGGGCTTAGTTTTTCAGATGCTTGTTCTTAACTCGTAATCACTGGCTTTAATCCTGTTGGACCCATAGCATTTTCTTGTTTTGAAGTGGTTTATTATCATCTCTTTTGTTCCATCGTCATAAAACACAATCCAGTTGCTAGTTTCCTCCTCGCTTTGGTCTGGTCCTTCTCCATAAGCCATTCTCAGCATGATTAAGTCCAGATTTCTGCTGGGACTGATGCTACATAGCAACAGCAAAATTACAAAGTCATGCATCAGCCTTGCATACTCCTTCTTGTTGCCATCACCTCCTTCGGACATAGCCAGGTCGGTCTTTATTTCCCTCAAGGTTTCCAGCACTAGATTCCATTCAAGGCATCTTTTGGT